>PVKV010020430.1:0-39784 GCA_004027835.1 Alouatta palliata | reverse complement strand
TGTCCCTCCCCTATTTCCCCCCCGACAGACCCCAGTGTGTGATGCTCCCCTCCCTGTGTCCATGTGTTCTCATTGTTCAACACCTGCCTATGAGTGAGAACATGTGGTGTTTAATTTTCTGTTCTTGTGTCAGTTTGCTGAGAATGATGGTTTCCAGGTTCATCCATGTCCCTACAAAGGACATGAACTCATCGTTTTTGATGGCTGCATAATATTCCATGGTGTATATGTGCCACATTTTCCCTGTCCAGTCTATCATCGATGGGCATTTGGGTTGGTTCCAGGTCTTTGCTATTATAAACTGTGCTGTAATGAACATTCGTGTGCATGTGTCCTTATAGTAGAACGATTTATAATCCTTTGGATATATACCCAGTAATGGGATTGCTGGGTCAAATGGAATTTCTATTTCTAGGTCCTTGAGGAATCGCCACACTGTCTTCCACAGTGGTTGAACTAATTTACACTCCCACCAACAGTGTAAGTGTGTTCCTATTTCTCCACATCCTCTCCAGGATCTGTTGGGTAGACTCAAATTTCTAAGAGGGCTGAGACAAAGACAGAGATGCCACTTTGATATTAGGGTTCAATGCTTGGAGTTTTATTTACATGAGGAATGAAGCAGTAGGTTTAGGGGTATCAATGTTTAATCACTTGGATGGAACAACAGAAACAGAATGTAGGGGTGGAGTAGACCTAAAAGAAATTATCACATTAGAATTGAGGTGCCTTGAACCCTTGAAAATTCTTTTCCATGGGGAATTGCTCTTTGATCTCAAGGACAGCAGTGCTATCTCTTAATCAGGCTTGACCTGGATTTCCAGGTGTTTTAGTTATCTGTTTTTGCTGAACAAAAGATTCCCGAACACAGTGGCTTAAAACAACCATGTTGTTATATTTAATGATATAAAATTTGGGTACAGCTTGGCTACATTATTCTTCTGTTCCTTGTAGTGTCAACAGAGGTCACTTACTAGTATTTATCTGCTGGACGAACAGGTCTGATAGGTCTGAGATGACTTCATTCACATGTTGTTTTAGTCTGTTCAGGCTACTATGACAAAATACCATTAACTAGGTGGCTTAGAAACTACAGAAATGTGTCACTCACAGTTCTTGAGCTTGGGAAATCCAAGATCAAGGTGCTGGCAGACTTGGTGTCTGGTGGGGGCTAACTCTGTTATTTACTGATGGCACCTTCTCTCTGTGTCCTTACATAGTAGAAGGGGCTAGCTACTTTTCCGGGGTCTCCTTTATTAAGGCACCAATCCCATTCATGAGGGCAGAGCCTTCATGGCCTAATAACCTCCCAGAGGCCTTATCTTCCAATGCTATCATATTGGGTATTAGGATTCCATGTATCAAGTTTGGGAAGGACACAAACATTCAGACCATAAGACATGTCCAGCACCTTGATCAAATGGTTGGAAGGCTAGGCACACCTGAGACTGGGGAAGAGTATACATGGCCTCCCCAACATGGTGGCCTCACAATAGTCAGATTTTTTATGTAGTAGCTCAAGGTCTAAGAGTGAGTGATCTAGAAAACAAAGTACATGTTGAATGGGCCTGTATGACTCAGGCTTGAAGCCACCTTGTGTTACTTTTGCTATATTCTATTGGTTGAAGTGGTCACAAATCTGCCTAGATTAAAGGGGAATGAGTGGTCATAAACCATACTTATTTATGGGAGGAGTGTCAAATAATATGTGGCTATGTTTTAAGACCACCACAAAGCCATCTGGCAGAAGGACATGGCTCCTTGATGGCAGCTCGGATGATATGAATGCTAGGAAGCCCTGTCCTCCCCGAGACCTAATATTTCTTGGAGTGATGGAGACTGCAACATTCCACATGGGTTATAAATTGATGGGATGGGTTCTCTTACCCAGAAAGAGCAGGTCCTGAGACCAGAACTTGGAGGCAGGTAGTTTCTTTAGGGAAGTGATCTCAGGGATAAGAAGTGGAGAACTGGAAAGAGTGAAACAGGGAAGGAAGGAGAGCCACTCCAAGGATGCACTGTTGAGTTAGTCACTGCTGTGGGCTACTGGGGCTTAGACAGTTGAGAGCATCTGAGGAGCTATGTGGTTGTACCTCTGGATTGTCTTTCTGGGGAACAAAAGATAAACTCACTAATTCTTCTACCCTGTTGGTCAGGGGCTTCCCAATGGGAGGTTGGTTTCCTCTTCCAACTCTACCCATGCGTGAGTCATTTAATTATTTTATTTTTGATTTAGGTGGTATGTGTGCAGGTTTGTTGCATGGGTATATTGTATGATGCTGAGGACTTCTAATGACGCCATCGCCCAGGTAATGAACATAGTGTCCAATAAGTGGTTTTTCAATCATTGCACTCTTCTCTCTTTCCTACCTTTTGAATCCTCAGTGTTTATTTTTCTCATCTTTGTGTCCATGTGTACCCAATGTTTAGCTTCCACTTATAAGTAAGAGCAGCCATGCATGAGTCTTGAGGATAGCCCATACTGTAGCGTCAGAAGGATCCTGGGTCAGAGAGTTAGACACACAGTGAGCTGAACTGAGGTGCTGTCAAGTTACATGTGCATAAAGTGGGTAGCCATGGCAATGGATAAGGTAAAAGGTGGACTGGGAGTATGTGAGATGGTCTCAGAGGTATCTGATATGCATGCACACACATTTGAACTTCACAACTAACTAAGTCAAGGACACAGACTTTGAAGCAAGGAGGCTATGCAACATAGACAGATGCAATCTAGCTTGTTTCTATTATTTTTCCTTCTGGATTTTCTACTGGGCTTGCAGCTACCAGAGACACTCTCCCCATGTGGGTCCTATCTGAGTTGGGAAAATAGCCAATACAACTCTCCTTTTCTCCTCAAGACTCATATGAACATTCTGGAAGTACTTACGTTAATAATCACTGTACTTCTAATTAGGAAAAGCTTTGCAAAGATCAGACTTTCCAGTTTGTGAAGAGGAGAAATCATAGTCAATGACCAGTCCAGGTGTCCCCAAACCATGTCCCTGCCCCCAGCAATCTAGTGCACAGGAAAACCTATTCTTCACAGTGCAGACTAATAACCATTCTCCACTCTTTAATCCCTAAAGGGGAGTTGACACTGAGAGTGGCTGGTGATGTTTATCATTTTATCTGCTTGCTGGTATCAGAGGACATACCAGTGGATGGAACTGAAAGGAGTAAGGAGATCAGTGTAGTCCCAGAGGCCAATTTCAAGGCTTCTGGTGAGGGAGATGATAAGCTCACTCCATTCTAAGTGAATCTACTTGTGAAATCCATATTTTCATATAATAGAAGGATGGTTCATCTCTTTACAAAAGGCATCTGCAGGGGACTAATCTGCCTATTGAGCTCCCCTGGGCATTTTATTTGTGGTTTCATTTATTGAAAGCACAGACCTGCTTGGCATGCTGTAACAGTTCTCAAAATGATTCTGGAGTGTGGATATGTTGTTTCAATGAAAGCTTTTATGAAAGTTCAATCTGATACTCAGAGGGAAAAGGGCTGCTCAGCTTCACTTTGGGGTTAGGGGCCTGTAATTGTAGATTCTTCTCTCTCTCTTCATCCCTCACCTTTCTCGACTCTTAAGAGACAGCAATATGTATAGCTCCTAAAATCACAGTTTGGAGGTCTCTGGGATGTAGTACAAGTTAGGAACGGGTCCTGTTGCAAGTGAGAAAAATCTGACAACAGTGGCTTAAAGAAGCAGGGAGTTATTTTTCTTTGCGTATCAGGAAATCTGGAAATGGGCAATTGCTTTTGTTTCAGCAACCTGGTTTCTTTCTCTATTTCTGCTATACTTAGTCTGTTGACTTGTTGTCTTATGGTTGCAAAATAACTGTAGCATCCCTAGGTGTGACACATGAGTTCAAGGCAGAAAGAAAGTTGAAAGAGATTATTTTATTTCCCTCCTGAGGTTCTGTATTTTTCTTGGGAAGGAGGGGAAGTTACATATTACCGGAAGACTGTACTTTAGATCTCATTGGACAGAAATAAGTCACAGGTCCATGGCAGACCAATACAGGTCAAAGGATATGAGAAGACCATTTAGTCCAATAATGATTTATCCCCTGGGGCTGGCAGAGGCGCTCTTCTTTTCTGAAATCACAGATTTTCCACCTGTTTTTTTTTTTTCTTTTTTAAACAAATCAGGGTTTTATGAGCAGGGAAGTAGGAGATGGGGAAGGGTAGTGGGATGGACAATTGGATAGGCAAAAAACTGGGTATGTCAGAACCAATGAGCCAGAAAATTTGATTATGAATTCTAACTTGGCCACTGAACTTATTGTGAAACATTGGACAAGGCACTTGACATGGCCTGGCTGCAGTGACTTTGTGAATAAATTGAGAAAAGTGAAGGACAACATTGGTGCCAAATTTCCTTCTCGTGCCAACATTCAATGATTCTGTGCAATTTTAATAATTTCCTGAGTGTTCATGGCTAAACCAAAACTGGTTTCTAATCAAAACAGATGCCCTAATGGTGCTGTTCTGGTTCCAAGAACTGGCTGCTTGTACTTTCATGCAGTAAATTATGTGCTGCAGATTTCAAAGAAATTCTACCTCCCCACATTTTTTTCATCTTTGAAGAAAAAATCAGCTCTCAATTTCCTCCTCTTCCCACTTAGTTAAATTCTGTGTTTGAGTAGTACAGCTTTCTTCCTTCCAGTTCTTATTTAGTTTTTCTTAATAAAATGAGGAAAAAAAAAAACAACCTTTCTGTTTGACATAAAGCTCCTTCTAAGTAACAGGAAATTATTATTAGCTCTCTGATTGTCAAATGTTAAATGAAAGTAGATGTCTTTTAAAATATACAATTGCAATTAGTGCTTGGCTACATTGTGTATACAGTCTTCACCAGTTGCTAACAAAGGTAAAGAGTGAAGGTTCCAATAGGGTAATGTACCTGTGATTAGCACAGTGTCTGTCTTTTGCTAATTACTCAGTAAATGTTTTTTGAATCAGTGAATTATAATAAGACATAAATGAGCCAGAGTAGACTAGGGCAGAATTAATTCCTCAGAGTTAGATTTTCATAGTTTTAATATCCCTGATGTCATTAAGGAGGGCATTGGAAAAGACCTTACTTAAGATATTTGATTGATAGCTTATATTATTTGTACACTAGTGGATGTACAAAAGGAAGTCGGAAATAGTGCAGCATGCCAATTCATTCATTGAGTATTAATTGAGTGCCCTCTTGGTGCCAAGCACTCTTCTAGGTAGTGTCATACTCCAGTGAATAAGAGAGACAATGTTCATGTTTCCATGGAGCTTGCATTGCAGTGTAGGACACAGACAGTAAACAGTAAGTGCTACGAAGAAAATGAAATGGGGTAATGTGATAGTGAGTGGGTGGGCAGAGAGCATTAGCTAGGGCAGTCATAGAAAGCTTCTCTAAGGCTTCTCTAAGATTTTGGGGTACATGTGAAGACCATGCAAGATTGTTGCATAGGTACACACATGGCAGTGTGATTTGCTGCCTTCCTCCCCATCACCTATATCTGGCATTTCTCACCATGCTATCTCTCCCTAACTCCCCACCCTCCGCTGTCCCTCCCCTATTTCCCCCAACAGACTCCAGTGTGTGATGCTCCTCTCCCTGTGTCCATGTGTTCTCATTGTTCAACACCCGCCTATATGAGTGAGAACATGTGGTGTTTGATTTTCTCTTCTTGTGTCAGTTTGCTGAGAATGATGGTTTCCAGGTTCATCCATGTCCCTACAAAGGACATGAACTCATCGTTTTTGATGGCTGCATAGTATTCCATGGTGTATATGTGCCACATTTTCCCTGTCCAGTCTATCATCGATGGGCATTTGGGTTGGTTCCAGGTCTTTGCTATTGTAAACTGTGCTGCAATGAACTCTCTAAGGCTACTTTTATGACACTTGAGCTGAGACCAGAAGGGAGCTAGTCATGATCTGGTAGAACAGTGTTTTAGGCAGATGGAAGAGTAAGTACAAATGCCCTTCAGTGAAAATAAGCATGGTGCATTTGAAGATGAATAATAAAGCCAGTGTGGTGCAAGTGCAGTGAACAAGTAGGGGGCAGTAGGAGGAGATTAGTTGGGAGAAGTGACCTGTGTAGAACCTTATAGAACAAGGACATCATTATTCTAACTGCAGTGGAAATGTGTTTCAGATTTTAAGCTGAGGAAGGACATGATCTGCTTGAAATTTTTATAAGATCTTCCATTTTCTGGGTGGAGAATGGATTGGCATGGGCAAAAGCAGAAACAAGGACATCAGTTTCAGGATCACTGCAATAGTTCCAGTGGAAGAAGAAGAGGCCTTCTGAGCAGAGAGATGGGAAAAGGTGGTTGGATTTGAGACCTATTTTGAAAGCAGGGGGATAGGACTTGCTAATGAATCATGTATGGGGGCTGGTGAGGGAGGGAAAGGAATTAAGCATGGCCTCTGGATTTTAGGCCAAAGCAACTGGGAGGAAGGAGGTGACTTTTTCTGATAATGGGAAGGTGAGGGTGGGTGGTAGGGAGAAGTCGTTGGGGTGGAAATGGTGGCCAGAGTCAGAAGTTCTGATTTGGGAATATTAGATCTGAGCTACTTTGCAGACATCTGCACCTCAAAGGTCTTTGAAGCAGAGGCTTCATAAAGGAGTCTTCTTAGGAAAGCAATGGTTAAAGACAGAGGAAAAAGGAGTAATCCTTTCCAACCCCTCAGTAACAGAATCTCAACAATGCTGTGCCTCTTCCAACCTCTTTTCTTAAGGAGACAAAGATAACTCTTCCAAGGTAATTTCCCAGATCAAGAAAATAATTGAGAACACATATGCTTAAAACCTTTAATATGGACCTCTCTAATCCACTCTTCACCTTTTTGATCAGCCCAAGCAGTTATATCAGCAGAAAATCTAAGTGAATAGAGGTAACTCTGTAGAGAAATGAATTGTGGGGAAGTCTGCTAGGATTACCAAGATTAATGCAAAAGAACAGAATGGTCCTCACATAAGTACAAAATAAAATGACAGAATGATGCACGGGAAAATTACCGTCTAGAGTTATGTTTTTATTTTAATAAAGTGGAAATACGTAGGCAGAAAATCATTTAAAAGTTTTTCACTTGGCGTAGCTGTTCAAATAGAAGCTACACACTTAATTATAAATGGAACAGAAAGGACTTTAGGTGTCTCTGAATTTGGGATCTGAGTTTTATTTTGTTGATGTGGTAGGAGATGTGAGTGGCAGAGTGGGGCCAGGTTTGAGCTCTCACAGGCCCCTATAAGTTGTCTTAAGGTGGTGCTAAGCAAGGTAAATTTGTGAGTAAAGTCTACTTATGATACTCTGGTCGTAGGGAAAAATGAGGTTTTCCTAGAATCTCTTAGTCTTTTGGTATGTTGCTAAGAATTCTGTTACTGTACACTTTATTTAAGGCAAATAGATTGCCTCTTTCTTTTCTTGCCTTTCTCATGGATAGATTCTGGCTTAGTGTACCCTTGAGTAGGAACTAGCCACTGGGTGACTTGCTCAGGCTTTTAGCTTTCTCTTCCTCCTTCCTCTGGCTGGTGAAGGGCTGCAGTGTAAGCAGATATTCAGACTGGCAGGTACTGGACTTTGATGGGCATACCTAAAGAGGTCTTGAAAGTTTTTGCGGATTCTCATCTCAATGTAACTATACAGATTTTTATGTGTAGTAGTGTTTTTAAAATTATGTTAGTGGTATTGACAAGATTATTGACTACTACTTTTAAGGACAAAAAATGTAGTTACTTTTGCACCAACCTAATATTAAAAAGTAAAATAAGATAAATAGAATAAAAATATTTTGCATAGTAAAGGTTAAGTATTGTTTTTTGAAACTTCATTTACAGATACACTTGTATGTCCTGGGTCATGATGTATTAAAGAAAGTGAGCTTGAGGAACATGGCTATAGAGAGTAGGGGCTGAGAATTCGGTCTCGGCAGGTAGAAGGCTCAGAGGGAAGAATTTCACCTCCAGTAATTCCAGTCACAAGATCATGGGTGAGTTTCATAACCTCTTCAGGTCTCAGACTCCTCATCTGTAAAGTGAGGATAAGGATGAATCCTGTGTCATATGGTTATGTTTGTTGGGAGGGTTGAAGCCTTGACTACAATGCCAGACACACAATGTGTCTAGTAAATGGCAACTATTATAATTATTCGTGAAAATTGGTTATTCATCTGTTGTGGGTGTCTGGGGCAGGAGAGTTGTGATTAAAATGACTCATATGGGCCTGTTTCCAGCGTGGAAAATGGGTGTGGTCTCACTGAGTCCTCTTTAAACCCAAATATTCACTGCTGGTCTTATGTCTGGAAGGATATCTGATACTTTAGTTCAAAACACTTGTTTGAAAACCAAGACTCCCTCGATAGGCATGTAATTATTAGGATTTTCAGAATAGTGTAAATTGTAATTTGCTCTCTCTTCTCCTTTTGGAAAAGTATAAGATTGGGAGTAGTGAATGCAACAATGGGCTATGGTTGCACCCTTTTCAAAGCCTCCGGGGATGGGAAGCACAAGACTGTGCCCCTCTTGTTCTTTGTGGGGTCTCTCTATTTGTTGAAGTCAGGCTTCTGCCTCTAAGAATGAATTTCTTACCTTCAGGCTGTGCTTTTGGTAAACTCAACCACACTGCTGTTCTGGTGGCTTACTATGATTAATAGTAATTTATTTATGGGTAGCCTTTTCATTATCATCGTTTTGTTTAATTTTTTAAAACAGCTTTATTAAGGCATAATTTACATGCCATTAAGGTCACCCATTTTAAGTGTGCAATTCAGTGATTCTTAGTGAGTTTACGAAGTTGAGCAACTATCACAATCCGGATCACCTCAAAAAAGAAATCCCTCATGCTTATTTGCAACTCTTTCTTTTACCCCCAGCCTCAGGCAATGACTAATCTACTGTCTATTTTTGAAGATTTGTGTTTTCTAGACATTTCATACAAATGGAATCATACAATATGTAGTCTTTTGGGTCTGGCTCCTTTCACTTAGCATAATGTTTTTGAAGTTCATCCATATTCTAGCATATATTAGTACTTAATTCTTTTTGATTGCCTGATGATATGCTACTGTATGGATGTACATTTGTTTCTTCATTCCCAGTTAATTGATATTTGATTGTTTCTGCCTTTTGGCTATTATGAATAATGGTGCTGTGAACATTCACATACAAGTCTTCATGTAGACATAAGGTTTTATTTCTCTTGGGTAGATAACTAGGACTGGAATTCATGGATCAGCTGCTAAAATTACGTTCAAATTTTAAAGAAATAACCAAATTGTCTTCCAAAGTAGTTGCACCAGTTTATATTCTCACCATAGAAGTATAAGGGTTTTAGTTTCTGTATATCCTTGCCAATGCTTATTATTTTCTGTCTTTTTGATAATAGCAATTCTATTGGGAGTGAAGTGGTAGTTCATTGTGGTTATTATTAGAATTTCACTAATAAACAATGAGGTTGAGCATCTTTTCATGTATTTTGGTAAAGCATCTATTCAAATCTTTTGCCAAAATTTTAACAGGGTGGTTTGTCTTCTTATCGTTGAATTGGAAGAATTCTTTATATATTTATTAGATATATGGTTCACAAATATTTGTCTTCATTATTTGGCTTGTCTTTAAATTTTCTTAAAGGTGCTTTTTGAAGAGCAAAGTTTTTCAATTTTGGTAAAGTCCAATTTATTAAGTATTTTTAAATGGATTTGGTTTTGATATGGTATCAAAAAACTGCCTAACTCAAGGTCACAAAGGTTTTCTTACGAAAGTTTTATACTTTAGCTTTTAAATTTAGATTTACAATGTGCTGAGAGTTATTTTCTTTTTGTGGATAATGTGAGGAAAGTGTTTAAATTTAACTTTTGGCATGTGCCATTTGCTAAAAATTGTCTCCACTGTTCGTTGAAAAGATTGTTGTTTCTGTATCATATTTCATTGACACCTTTGTAAACAATCAATTAATCATAAATGTAAGGGTTTATTTCTAGAATCTCAATTCTGTTCCATTGATCTATATGTCTATCCTTATGCTAGTACCATATTGTCTTCATTACTGTGGCTTTGTAGTAAGTTTTGAAGTCAGGAAGTACAAGTCTTCTGACTTTGTTCTTCTTTTTCAAGATGATTTTGACTATTCTGGGCCTTTGCATTTCCATATAAATTTTAGGATAACTCCCAAGTTTCTGTAAAAATGGCAGCTAGGATTTTGATAGGAATTGCATTGAATTTATAGACCAGTTTGGGGAAAATTGCCATCTTAATAATATTGAATCTTCCAATCTGTGAAAATAAAATCTCTTTCAATTTATTCATATTTTCTTTGATTTATTGGCACAATGTTTTATAGTTTTCAGTGTACAAATGAAACGTCTTTCATCACACTCATTTCTGAGTATTTTATTCTTTTAGGTACTATTATGAATGAAACCGTTTCTTAATTTCCTTTTCCAATAATTTATAATAAGTACCTAGAAATACAATTCTTTTTGTCTGTTGCTCTTCCATTATACAATTTTGTTGATCTTGTTTATTACTGCTAATAGTGTTTCAGTGGATATTTTGGGACTTTCAATATACAAGATCATGTCATCTGTGAATAGAAAATGAAATCATTGAAAATGGAGTAAGGAACTCCAGAAGTCTGCCTCTTCATAAAAGCAATGAAAAAAAGTGGCAAAAACTGTCAGAATCAACTTTTTTTTTTTAAAATAATTTATTTATTTTACTTTAGGTGCATACTATATCTGGCATTTCTCCCCATGTTATCCCTCCCCACCCTCCCCTCCATCCCCACCTCCCATTGTCTCTCCCTTACTCCCCCCAACTGTCCCCTGTGTGTGATGCTCCTCTCCCTGAGTCCATGTGTTCTCATTGTTCAACACCCACCTATGAGTGAGAACATATGGTGCTTGGCTTTCTGTTCTTGGGTCAGTTTGCTGAGAATGATGGTTTCCAGATTCATCCAAGTCCCTACAAAGGACACGAACTCATCGTTTTTTATGGCTGCGTAGTACTCCATGGTGTATATGTACCACATTTTCTTTATCCAGTCTATCATTGATGGGCATTTGGGTTGGTTCCAGGTCTTTGCTATTGTACACAGGGCTGCAATGAACATATGTGTGCATGTGTCTTTATAGTAGAACGATTTATAGTTCTTTGGGTATATACCCAATAGTGGGATAGCTGGGTCAAATGGAATTTCTATTTCTGGATCCTTGAGAAATCGCCACACTGTCTTTCACAATGGTTGAACTAATTTACACTCCCACCAACAGAGTAAAAGCATTCCTATTTCTCCACATCCTCTCCAGTATCTGTTGTCTCCTGATTTTTTAATGATTGCCATTCTAACTGGCGTGAGATGATATGTCAGTGTGGTTTTGATTTGCATTTCTCTAATGACCAGTGATGATGAGCATTTTTTCGTATGTTTGTTGGCCTCATATATGTCCTTTTTTGAAAAGTGTTTGTTCATATCCTTTGCCCACTTTTGAATGGGCTTGTTTGCTTTTTTCTTGTATATCTGTTTTAGTTATTTGTAGATTCTGGTTATTAGCCCTTTGTCAGATGGGTAGATTGCAAAAATTTTTTTGCCAGTCTGTGTCTTTTGATTGGGGCATTTAGGCCATTTACATTCAATGTTAATATTATTATGTGTGAATTTGATTCTGCCATTTTGTTACTGGCTGGTTTTCTTTCTCATTAGTTGACTCATTTTCTTCATTGCATATTTGGTCTTTGCCCACTGGTTTGCTTTTGCAGTGACTGGTACTTGTTCCTTTCCATGCTTAGTGTTTCTTTCAGGAGCTCTTGTAGGGCAGGTCTGGTGGTGACAAAATCTCTCAATAATTGCTTGTCTGTAAAGGATTTTATTTCTCCTTCACTTAGGAAGCTTAGTTTGGCTGGATATGAGTTTCTGGGTTGAAAGTTCTTTCCTTTGAGGATGTTGAATATTGCCCCCCCACTCTCTTCTGGCTTGTAGGGTTTCTGCCGAGAGATCTGCTGTGAGTCTGATTGGCTTCCCTCTGTGGGTGACCTGACCTTTCTCTCTGGCTGCCCTTAGCATTTTTTCCTTCATTTCGACCCTGGTGAATCTGATGATTATGTGCCTTGGGGTTGCTCTTCTTGAGGAATATCTTTGTGGAGTTCTCTGTATTTCTTGAATTTGAAATTTGGACTGCCTTGCTAGGCTTGGGAAGTTCTCCTGGATAATATCTTGGAGTGTGTTTTCCTGCTTGGATTCATTCTCCCCGTCATATTCAGGTACACCGATCAAGCATAGATTAGGTCTTTTCACATAATCCCATATTTGTTGGAGGCTTTGTTCGTTTCTTTTCACTCTTTTTTCTCTTGTATTGCCTTCTCTTTTTACTTCATTGAGTTGATCTTCAATCTCTGATATCCTTTCTTCTGCTTGATCGATTAGGCTATTAAAACTTGTGTTTGCTTCATGTAGTTCTCGTGCTGTGTTCTTCAACTCCATTAAGTTGTTTATGTTCTTCTCTAAGATGGTTATTCTAGTTAGCATTTTGTTCAACCTTTTTTCAAGGTTTTTGGTTTCTTTGCATTGATTTAGAACATGTTTCTTTAGTTCTGAGAAGTTTGTTATTATCCACCTTTTGAATGCTGTTTCCGTCAATTCTTCGCACTCCTTCTCAGTCAAGTTGTGATTCTGTGTTGTTGAGGAGTTGTGATTCCTTGAAGGAGAAGAGGTGTTCTGGTCTTTGGTGGTTTCACCTTTTTTGTGCTGGTTTTTTTCCATCTTTGTGGATTTACCTGGCTGTGGTGTCAGAGAGCTGCTTGATGAGGTCGCTTGTCTGCCTGTGGGGGCGCTACTGGGTTTCTAGGGACTCCTTCAGGTTACTAGGGAAGCTTCCTGTGTCTTTTTTGTTTATGCTGGGCGATTAGGCCCGCCTCTTCCGCTGACCTGTAGGTGCTGTTGGGTTGTCGAGAATGCCGTCGCGTTGCTAGGTAGGCTTCCTGTGTTTTTTGTTAAAACATGTAGCCCAGCCCCACCCCTCTAGTGGTGGTTTGTGCCCTTCCTCCACTGGGCTGGCTCATTCAGGGTTTCTCTCAGACTGTGGCACTGGCTAAGCAACCCACTAGAGTCAGAATTTCAGCCCTCTGGGGTTTGTAGGGGAGGTTAGGGACCCGCCCAGCGGCACCCGGCAGTCTCTCCCTTTCAGCTTTCTGTCTCTCAGGTCAAGGGGTAGAGGCCGCCCAGCTGCTTCTGCTTACAGCTCCCTCTCTCTGTGGGTGGGGGGAAGGGGCGATAGCTCAATTTGCAGACTCTTATTCAACTCCGCACTTGTAATTCCTGGCACTTGACTGGCAAAGATCCCCTGTTCTGTGTATTGCTGAGGCTTTAGGGGAAGCGCTGTATCTGGACTGGAGCGCCAGAGGTGGATCCTCTGACTCGCCAGTCAGATGCACTTTCTGGGTGCAGCAGCACCTCTCCCTGCCTCGGTCTGCCCTGAGTGGGCTTAGCTCACCCTCGGACCAGACCCGCTGAAATGCACCTGGTACCTCTGTTGGAGCTAGGAGATCTCTGGGTTTCTGCGTCTCTTTCGCTGGGTATTGTGCGCTGGTGTTGTGTCTAATCTGCCATCTTGGATCCTCCCTCCAGAATCAACTTTTTAAGAAGTTTGAAAATTAACCAAAAGCTTGCAGGAACTCAGAAATATTGCTGATTACTGTCAAGAACAGAGCTTTGTAGCATTTTAACTCACCCTGGTTTTATTTACCACTCCCCAGCTTAGTTATAGCCTTGAAAATAATATCCTGCATTCCAATAGCAGTACTAGATGGGGCAGAAGGACCTCATTTGCCAATAATTGCCTTTAGTTAATCTGTGTGGTGACCCTCTGGAATACCTACTCAAAAGGTACGTCTTTATCTTGCTTAGCTCCAAACTCACCCAGTCCTAAAGTCACTACCTGGGGGTGTATTTGTTGAAATATTTACAGGCAAATATTTTATTTATTGCTGCCTGAGGCAATGGATAATGGTTGAGACAAAAAACAGACTAACCAAAAAGCTTGGAAAGAAAGTCTGAGATGTGTGGGAGAATAAGGGCCTTGAAAACTTCCAGCATATTTCTGGGAAACTAGAAGGCTGCATTCAAGTCCAAGGCTGTGTGCATGCTCAGAAAGGACCTGAGAAGGCCCTAAGCTCACCTCTTTGGCCAACCTTGAGGCTCTGCACAAACCAGAAGTAAAGACCAAGTAGTGTCATACACTGCTTTTCTGAATGTTGAAGACATGCATCAACATGCACAGAGAACCCCTCTGCAAACAGTGGGAAAATTTTTGGTTCCGGGCATTTAAGGAAATCTCTGTCCAGTTGTTGGCTAATCACAAGGCTGACAGAACTGAGACCTCAGTGACCAAACGTAACAAAGAGTATAGACTTTACAGAATTATATCAGTAAAGTTGTTAGAAAAACAACAACAAGAAGTAACATCAACAAACTCTGGAGATTAGGGAATATCTGATTTCCAGAGTTGCCATATTATGATATTGAAAATATCCAGCTTTCAATAAAAATTTATGAGGTAAGCAAAGAAACAAGAAAATATGGCCCATGCAGAGCAGAAAAAATGACAATCAACAGAAACTGTCCCCAAGGAATCCCAGATGTTTGACTTTGTAGATGAAAGCTTTAAAATAGGTATTTGAACATTTTAAATACGTTCAAAGAGCTAATGGGAACCATGTTTAAAAAGTGAAAGGAGGAGAACAATGTCTCACCATATAAAGAATAAGCATATAAAGACAGAAATTACAAGCACACCTCATTTGATTGCACTTCACTTTATTGCGCTTTGCAGATACTGAATTTTTTACAAATGGAAGATATTTGGCAATCCTGCATTGAGCAAGTCTATAGGCACCATTTTTCCAACAGCATGTGCTTACTTTGTGTCTCTCTGCCAGCACTTTTAAAGCAATAAAGTATTTTTAAATTAATGTGCATTTTTTGAGACATAATGCTATTGCACACAATAGGCTACAGTATAGTATAAACATAACTTTTATATGCACTGGAAAACCAAAAATACATGTGACTTGTTTTATCATAGTATTTGTTGTATTGTGATGATCTAGAACTAAACCTGCAACATCTCGGAGGTATGCTTTTATAAAAAAGAACTAAACAAAACTTCTGGAGTTGAAATGTAAAACAACTGAAATGAAAAATTCACTAATGGGGCTCAACAGCACATTCAAGCTGGCAGAAGGAAAAATGAGGAACAGAAAGAAAAAATAATGAGTAAGAACGAATAGAGTCTCAGTGACCTGTGTACTAACATACACATAATGGGAGTCCGAAAACGAGGAGAGAAGGACAGGGGAAGAAAGAATATCTGAGAAATAATGAAAAACATAAATCAGCATATCAAAGAAACTCAACAAACTCCAAATAGGATAAACTCAGTAAACTGGGAGTAGAGATAGTTTTACTTCTTTCTTTCAAACCTGGTTGCCTCTTTTTGTTTCTTGCTTGATTGTACTAGCTAGGACTTCCATTACAATGTTAGATGGAACTGATGGGAGTGAACATCCTTGCCTTATTCCTAGCCTTAGAGAGAAACATTTGGTCTTTCACCATTAAGTATGATTTTATCTATAGATATTTCATAGATGATAGTCTGTTGAGAGTTTTTATAATTAATGGATATTAGATATTGTGAAATACTCTTTCTGAATTTGTTGAGATGATCCTTTGGTTTTTGTCCTTCATCCTATTAATATATTACATTAATTTTCATATGTTAAATCAACCTTGCATTCCTGGTATTAAAAGAATTTGTTGGTATGATGTTTAATATTTTTCACGTTTCTGGTATTTTAGCTTATTGAAATTGTATTACAAATTTTACATCTTTATTCATGAAGTATATTTGTCTGTAGTGTTTCTTTCTTGTCATGTTTTTGTCTGGCATTGGCATCAAGGTAATATTGGTCTCAGAAAATTAATTGGGAAGAGTTCCCTCCTCCCCTATTTTCTGGAAGAACTTATGAAGGATTGATTTAACTTCTTTAAATGTTTGATTGAATTCATCAGTAAAGCCATCTTAGCCTGGACTTTTCTTTGTGGGAAGATTTAAAATTATTAATTCAATTTCTTGTTATATGTCTGGTCATATTTTTAAATTTCTTCTTGCATTAGTTCAGGTGATTTGTGTCTTTCTAAGAATATGTCCATTTCATTTAAATTGTTGAATTTTCTGATACACAGTTGTTCATAGTATTCTCATTTAATCCTTTTAATTTCTATAAGGTCAATAGTGATATTTTCCCTTTCATGTTTGAATTTGGTGATTTATGTTTTCTCCTTTTTTTCTTGCTCAATTTATCTAAATTTTTGTCAATTTTGTTGCAAAGAACCAATTTTTGGTATCATTGATTCTGTCTATTGTTTTCTGTTTTCTATTTCATTGATTTTCACTGTGATCTTTATTATTTCTAATTTTTGCTTGCTTTGAGTTTGGATTTCTCTTTTTTTTTTACTTATTAAGGTAAAAGTTTAGGCTATTCATTGGAGATCTTTTTTTTTTTTTTTTTTAATATAGGCATTTGAAGACATAAAGGTCTTTCTAAACACTGTTTTCTTTCTGTGTCATAAAGTTTGATATATTGTGATTCTGTTTTCCTTCAGTTCCTTTCCAATTTCCCTTGCAATTTTTCTGTGACCCATGGGTTATTTAGAAGTGTGTTGTTTAATTTCCAAGTATTTATTGACTTCACAGTTTTTTAATTCATTTACAATTTGATTCCAGTATGGTTGGAAGACATATTTTGTATTGTTTTAATCCTTTTATGTTTATTAAGTATTATTTTGTGGCCAAGTGTCTTAATCCATTCTCTGCTGTGACAACAGAATACCTGAGACTGGATAATTTATAAAGAAATGAGGTTTATTTGACTGATAGTTCTGGAGGCTGGGAAGTTCAAGATTAGATGGCTGCATCTGGTTGGCTTCCAGTGAGGGCTACATGCTGCATCATAACATGGTGAACAAGCAGAAGGGGAAAAAGCATGTGCAAAGAAATCAAACACAAGAGGCAACCTTACTTTATAATAACCTACTCTCATGGTAACTAATCCAGTCCCATAAGAGCGGGAACTCACTCCCACGAGAAAAGCATTAATCCCTTTTAGTGACCTACTCATTTCTTAAAGGTGCCACCTTCCAACATCACCACACTGAAAACCAAGCCTCAACATGAATTTTGGTGAGGATGACCAATATTCAAACCATAGCACCTGGCATATGGTCTATCCTCAAGAATATTCCTTGTGTACTTCAAAAGAATGTATATTTTGCTATTTTTGGGTGAGGTGTACTATAGATATCAATTAGGTCCAGTTGGTTGATAATGTTGTTCAGTTCTTCTATCTTGCTGATTTTATGTCTAGTTGTTTTATCCATTCTACAGAGTGGACTATAGAAGTCTTCAACTATTATTGTGGAATTTTTTATTTCTTACTTTAATTCTATAAGTTTCTGTTTCATGTATTTTGGAGCTCTGTTGTTAGGTATGTGTATACTTTGTAATTGTTATATCTTCCTGATTAACTAACACTTTATAATTGTAAAATGTTGTTTGTCTGAAGCAATATTTTTTACCTTAAAGTCTATTTCGTCTGTTACTAGTATAGTGACTTCATCTCTCTCATGATTGCTATTTGCATGGTATAATTTTTGTAGTTTTACTTTCAACTTTTACTTTTTGTGTTTTTGAATCTATGTGTTTCTCTTGTAGACAGCATATAGCAGGATCTTGTTTTATATCCAGTATAACTGTGTCTGCCTTTTAATTTGGATGTTTAATCCTTTTACTTTTTTTAATTAAAATTTTTATTGACATAATTGTATATTCATGTATAGTACTAAGAAATAACCCAGAACAGTCCCTGGTACATTTTGCCTAGTTTTCTCCAACAGTAACATTTTGCAAAACTATAGTATAACATTACAATTTGGATATTGTTGTTGGTATAATCCATAGCTCTTATTTGTATTTTCCCAGCTTCATTTGTAATTGTGTGTGTGTGTGTGTGTGTGTGTGTGTGTGTGTGTTTGTTTTCTTGTGGAGGAGGGGGTTTATTAAGTTCTATGTAATGTTATCACCTGTGTAGAATAGTGTATCCACCACTACAGTCAAGGCACTGAACAGTTCCAACACCACAAGTATCCCTCACGTTTCCCTTTCATAATTATACCCACATCCCTGCCCCATCCCTAATCCCTGGAAACCACTAATCTGACCTCTACTTCTAAAATTTTGTCATTTCAAAAATGTTATATAAATAGGACTATTCATTATGTAACCCTCTGGGATTGGCTTTTTTTTTAAACTCAAAAGTATGTGTAACACTTCATGAACTTGCATGTCATTCTTGCACAGAAGCCATTGTAATATTCTTTGTATCATTGATATTTTAGGGTATGTGCTGCTGAAGTGAGCACAATCATTTGATTTTTAATGCAGTTATTGATATATTTATATTTTATCTCATATTTTTCAATTTGTTTTCTATTTGTCTCATGCCCTTTTGTGCCTCTATTCCTTCTTTACTACTGTTTTTTTCGAAATACTTTTTTGTAGTGTGCTATTTAAATTCCTTTTATTGTTGTTTTTAATTATATTTTTGGGAATAATTTTTTTAGTGTTTTTTCTACTGGAATTACAGTATGTGTCTTAACTAAAAACAATGTCTTTCAGGTAATACTAACTTAATTCCAGTGAAATACAGAAATTTTGCTTCAATATAGTTCTATTCCATCCCTCCTCTTTTGTGATATTGTTTATAAATATTACTTCTTTGTATGACATATTTCCAACAGGAAGGTTCTTATAATTACTCTTTTGTACAATTGTCTTCTAAATAAATTAAGAGAAGAGAGAAACTATCTTTATAAAGTTTCTTATATTTAAATACATAGTTACTTTTACTCATGCTGTATATTTTTTGTGTGGATTTGAATTGCTGTCTAATGTTATTTACTTTCATCCTGAGGAATTCCCTTTAGTAGTCTTTGTAAGAGAGGTCATGTTTATCTGGAAATGTCTTTGTTTTGCCTTCAATTTTGAAATATAGTTTTGCTAGATATGAGATTCTTAGTTGATAGTTTTTTTTTTCTTTCAATACTTTGAATATGTCATCCCACTGCATTCTGAGTCTCCATTATTTCTGGAGAGAAATCAGCTGCTAATATATCAAGCCTCCTTTTTACTTGTCTGTGATGAATTGCTTTTCTCTTCCTACTTTCAAGATTTTCTCTGCCTTTGCCTTTCAACATCTTGGCTATGATGTGTCTCTGTAAATTCTTTTAGTTCATCTTACTTGGAATTAATTATGCTTCTTGGGTGTGTAGATTAATGTTTTAAATCTGTTTAGGGAGGTTTGGGACATTATGTCTTCATTTTTTTTCTTTTTTTGCCCCTTTCTCTTTTCTTCTGTTTGAACTCCTAGTACACATATGTTGGAATACTTAATGGTATCTCACAGGTCTCTCAGGCTCTGCTAATATTTTTTCATTATTTTTCTCTTTCCATTATTCAGAATGGATAATTTATAGTGATTTATCTTCAAATTTGCTGATTCCTTCTCTTGCCACTCAAATATCTTGTTGAGCCTGTTTGTGAATTTTTTATTTCTGTTATCATTCTTAACTCCAGAATTTAAAAATGATCGTTTAAAAATAATTTCTCTTTGATATTCTGTATTTGATGAGTCATTCTTATATTTTCTTTTTTTGTTTTTTACATTTCTATGATTATATAATAGTTATACATATTTGTGGGGTACTTGTGATATTTTGATACAAGCATACAATGTGTAATGGTCAAATCAGGGTAGTTGGGAAATCTCTCACTTCAAATACTTTTCATTTTTTCTTGGGACCATGTTTTCTTTTGATTCTTTAAAGAGCGTTTCCTTTCTATTTTTGGAACATATTAACAACACCTACTTTGAAGTCTTTGCCTGGTAAGTCCATCACCTGGGGTGTTTCAGAGAGTTTCTGTTGGCTGCTTTTTTTGTTCTTGTGTATGAGTCACACTGTCCTGTTTTTGTTTTTTGCATATCTTGTAATTTTTTGTTGAAAACTGGACAGTTTTGATAATATATTGTAGCAACTCTGGACTCTGATTCCTCTCTCCCCTGATTTTGTTGTTGCTATTTTTGTTATTAGTTTATTTTATTACTTGTTATTTTCTATTATTATTATTTATTTACTGAAGTAACTATATACTGTCTCTCTCTCCAGCAGTGTGCAGCCACTGATGTCTCCACTCAAAAAAAAAAAAAAAAATTCTTGATCTTATTTTTAAGACTGTTTTTTTTGGAGGAGTCATGTCTGGGTCAGCATTGCATAGCGGTCAGCCAAAGATTTAAACACCTTGAGCCAATAAGGCTTTTATCATATGCTGATGGATCTGTGTGTGGTTTGGAAAATGGCATTAAAAGTTTAGGCAGTTTGCAAGTCTGTCAGTCTTTACTTTCTGTGCTTTTAGAGTCTCACATTCATTCTGGGACAAGTAGCTCACTAAGACCCTCTTCAGTCTTTCCTGAGCATAAGCACAGCCATGTGTACACATGCAGCCTTCCACATCGCTAGGGATATGTGGGAACTTACTAAGGCCCACTCTGGCTGTCTTGATCCCTGGATCTTGCTGATAACATTTCTTGTTCTTCTGCTGGTATGATGTTTGGCCCAGACAGTAAGGCAACCTCAGGATAGCTATGATTTTGCTTTTTTTCCTACTGTTTGCCCCCAAGATTGCTATTGTTTTCAACCCTGCCCTTGGGCATGAGTTTTTCCATCCTTCATATCATATCACATTAACCCTTCCAGCTGTGGAGCTGCTTGTCCTCAAGGCCTGCCCTGCCCTAGTAGAACTACAGTGGCATGAAGCTGGGTGGAACAGCATGAAACAGTCTTGGATGAAAATACCAATCCCTCTGTATTCTTATGAGATTCTATCATTTTTGTTGAATAAATGCTTCTCATTTTTTTTTTTTTTGGTCAATTTCCAGATTCCTGAAATGGTTGTTTTTGACAATTTAATTCAGTTTTATTGTTACTTTTTGGGATGAGGATTTGGTGAGCTCCTTGCTTAGCTGTTCTGGAAGTCCTGCCCTAGTAATAGCCTTGTGAGGCTGTGTTTGCCACACACAACACTCAAATTGGAATGCTTCTTAGAAATAGTGGTTCATATCCAGAGTAGTGTCTGCTCATTGTGGGCAGAGCAAGGGTGGAGCAAGTTCCAGTGATATGCCTCCATAACATCTCATCAACTTTTGAAAGAAACTTACAAAGAGATTGAACGTCCTGTATTCAGAGAGAGGATGAGCAATCAGTGCCCAAGAAGTTTGCCATTCCATGTGGCATTAAATGTGAAGGCTGGTGTGTATGGGGGCGCCACACATCCAATTGAGTAACAGTCTTCAGGATGGGGAATCAAGAACGGGGGAACATTTTCCTTCTTTGGGAAATGAGAGGATGGAAAACCACCTGTGAGGGACACTTCCAGTTTAAAAAAATTACTAAGGAATATATTTCTCATCCTCTGTACAAACTTGTATATCTAGAAATACTTCTTTGTCTGTTTGTCCACTGTTCAACTCAGTGGTCTCTCTGGGCCAGGCTGTAAATGTATCCATGAAGCTGGACATCCTTCATAGTTGGAGGGAATGATGGTTCCTATAGCATTGTGAGGGGTCTGTATATGTCTGTGTGTGTTCAGTAGGGAACCCCTTCCCACATAAAGCTTCTCAGAGTACAAGAACTGCTATATGCAAATGAAGCTCTTTGATGTGTATTTTCAATTAATCAGTGACTCTTGCACATGATAAATGAAGTTATTTTTCCCCCTTACCAGTTTTAATTTATAGGTTATAATGCTAATGAAGGTTGACTTTTTTTTTATGTTGTTTCTACTTTTATCACCATCTTTTCCTTATTTTACTGATTACCTGTGCAATAACATGGTATCTAAATTGATCTAAAGGCATCATTCTAAATTTTAAAAACCAACATTAAAAAAATAGTAATTTCCACAAGTATCGTATGAATGAGGTTAAGCATTTAACCAATTAGTATGCGGAAACCACATGTCAATTGCCAAACAATTGCCTGAAGGTAGCAGCAACCCACATAACCCCATTTTGGAAAAATATATCTGTTTTTATTTTATCTTTTTCAGTTTTAGCTGGTGTTTTAAAGAGAGATGTGATTTTGCAGCTTTGGGGAGCATTCGTCTATTTCAGGAAGTTGTCAGAACCAAAAACGAGGAATTCAGGAAGAGGGCTCTAGAGCTCAGTTCTAAAAAATATTGTAGAAGCAGAGTCTTTGGTTTTTAATGGCCAAATTCCGTTCATTTTGTGAGCAAATGTCACAGTAAAAGACAGAAATGCAGCTCAGAGAAGAGCTTCAGAAGGCAAATGGCAGGGGCAGTCCAGGTAGCTATAACTTAGGGCTTTAGTCATCTTTAATGGAAATGGAGCCTCTAGCCAAGCCTAATATATAATGTATCATAAAACATATGTCTGTCAGTCTCCCAGGTACAATAAATAGGGAAAACACAGACCTCAAAGGGAGGCTATGGCAGGCCTTGCAGAGGGGCTCAAATTACTTGGCTTGTTGTTGGGGGTTGAAGGCTGTGGGGGAGGAATGATGTAATGTATATTTTTAGTGTTTCTAAGAAGTGACTGTCTCCAGCCCTGTTCTGGTGGGCTGAGGGAGAGGGAATGGAAAGGGAGGGGCTGGGTTTATAGATCTACATGGGAAAATTGAGTTGAGTGCCTATTTTACAGGTGATTAAGCTCTTTCTTTTTTATTTGGAGTGTAGTATAGCAAGGAAGAGATGGGACAGGTTCAACTGATGGCGTTTTCCAGAATGCCCACCAACTTCTTTTCATTTCATTGTTGCCTCGTGCTTTTTCCCTGGTGAGATGGAAGCTCAGGGCACCCTAGTAAAGACCAGCTGTCTGATCCTGTGCTCAAGAGCTCTGGTTACTCTCCTTCGGTGGGGACTCAGCCACCATCTGAATTTCCTGTGGTCTCAGTATGTTCTGCCTCTGAGCTGGACAATCCTTCTGGGTATATTCCTATCTTTGCCTACTACTCAGCCTACTTCTTTGAGTACCAGTTCTTCATATGAGCTGTACAATCTTGGGTTAGTAACCTCTATGACTCTCAGTTTTCTAATCTATGTAATGGGAAGAATAGCTATTTCCCTGGGACTCAAATACAGGTCTGCTTATTTCATCTCTAAAGCATGTTTTATGGCTCACCATAGATCCCATGCTCAGAATGTCATCTCTGCTGTGTTTTTCTAGATTATGTCCTGCCTCTCCTTAGAAAAGCCCACCGAAGTCCTCTCAAAATGAATTAAACCAGCTCCATTCATTCTGTTTATGCCAGGAATCTTCAATACTTCTTGATTTTTCTACTGTCCTACCTCTCCTGTGTCTTATCACACAGGTAAGCATGTACTCAAGCATATACATGTGCACACACACATGCACATACACACTCATGCTCATACACAGCCCCACACAATATCAAGAGAGTGGCTGTTTGTGTGATGTGACTGGAAGTTATAATGAGATCAGATATGATTCTTTGCTCTAAAATATGAGAAAACGAGCCCTTTATTCAATTTTGACAGCCTCATTCTTTTGATTCATGATGGTTTTTCCATGCAAGTTTTGCTAGAATCTATGAAATTATCCCCTCACACTTTGCGTGCATGCGCATAGGTGAGATCCTTGGAGAATAGGGGTGGGCTGCTGTCAGGGGAGTGGGTGGGTACCTAAGTCCAACCTGGCTCAGTTGCCCATGCTAGTGTTTCTCAGGATCAGCCGTGTCCCGTTTGTTGATGTTATTGTCACTTATGAATATTTAAGCATGTTCACATTTGCCCAGTTTCTTGGTGATTTTAAAACTCTCTTCAGAGCTTGCGCCCTTATTTTTTCCTTTGGCTATCTCTTCTAATACTGTTTATATGGAACTTTCTTTGGTAGAATGGCTTTAACTTTTTGACTGTGACCCAGCGTAAGAAACACATTTTATACACAAGCATGCATACAAATACATAGATGACTGAAACAAGGCTTTTCCAAAACTATACTAACCATTCTTATATTCCAGGTCAAATGAATTTTGGCTTATTCTATTCTATTCCATTTAAAAATGATGTCCTTAACTACTGTGGCTAAATTATTTACCAAACTGATTTCCTCATCTGTTTGAAATCTGTTCAAATGAGGTAAATTTTCCTCATTTACCAAACTGATTTCCTCATCCTCATCTACACAGTTAGACTACATTTTCTAGTATCTCTTGTGGTTTGATGTTGTGACGGCGCTCAGTTCCCACTAATAAAATGTGATCAGGAGTGGCATGTGCCTCATTCAGGTATGACTCATAATTCCATGTAGAATCCACCAAGCCTTCTTCCAATTCACTGGCTTGATACAGACCAACATAGTAGATATAGACAGAATGTTTGTGTACCTCCCCATTCATATGTTGAAATCCTAACCCTCCATGTAATGCTATTAAGAGGTGGGGGCTTTTGGGAAGTGGTTAGGTCACAAGAGTGGAACCCTTTTAAATGGGATTAGTGCACTTACAAAAGAGACCCCAGAGAAGTCTCTTCCCTCTTTTAGCCATGTGAGGATACAATGAAAAATGGCCATCTGCAACCTAGAAAAGCGCCCTCTTCAGAACCTGACCATGCTGACACCCTGATGTCTGACTTTCAGTCTCCAGAACTGTGAGAAATAAATGCGTATTTTTTATAAGCCACCTAGTCTATGGTCATTTGTTATAGTGGCCCCAATTAAAACATGTGGAAATCTTGGAAGCCACATGTTAAAGGTGCCAGTGCCTCAAGATGAAGTGAGCTTTAACCTCAGCCTCCGAATCTCTGCCTAGAATACACATTTTGAACTTTATATAAGGCACTAATAAGCTTCTATTGTTTTGAACCACAGTTCATTTGGGGTTTCTTTATTATAGCAGCTAACATTTTCCTAACTAATTTACCGTCAAGAGACTCATCAATTGACTGTTTTTACAACTACATATATCATCCTTTATATTTTTTGAGAGATAAAAATTTACATTTATCTGGTCATATTTGTAGAAATTGTGTAAGTATACAAGAGTAATGAGTGTAATCACATATGAAGGTAGGGTGACCATATAATTTGTTATTCAAGTGGAACTGTTTCTAGAGTGAAAGGTATTATTAATAATGACTTCAGGACAATAGATGGGAAATGACATTGTCCTTAACAAACTGGAGCATATGATCAACCATTATAAAGGGTACAAAGTGGGAAGAAGAATGGGGACTTTTTTATTATATTCTTAAAAGTATTGGGCTATGGTGAATTGGAAACAAAAACAGTTAATTTTTTACCACAGATCGTTTAAACACTGCCTCAAAGACTGAAAAATGGCAAACCATAGATGTGAGACATGGAACTTGGTGAAAACGCTGCCAGGGATGCACAAGAGACTCATTCCCTTGTAGTTATTAGCCAATCCAAAGTCCAGGAATGGGAGCCAGAACCTGTAAGAGAGGTCTGGAGGGGCCTCAGACATGAGCAGTGGAGCCCCATGTCTCTCAAAGCCTGAGGACAGAGCTGGCTCCTCCATCTTTTTTAGTTTAAGGTTTTCCAAATGGTGACTTTCCTTAGCACCTGACACCACTCTTTGATCCCTCTGAATCCACCAGTCTCACAAGCAGTATTTTGTTATTGAAGAAACCAAAGCACTGTACTAAGCAGATTGTTGGAGTGCAGTTGTCAGACTATGTCTATGACAAGTATTTGGGCCCACATTTGCAGGCCACTGATATTTAACCTAATCATCTTGTGCTCACAGCCCAGCATTTCTAAAAATAGCAACTGTGGGTTGTGATAGTGAGAGGTTTAACTTGATTAGTATGGAGACTTCTTACTATAGAACTTTGAATGAAGCAAAATTCCCTGCCTGGGATTAGAACAAGTAAAGGGACTTCCTTAGGAATGGTCAAAGTACGCTCTGCCCTTCCCATTACTTATGCTTTCCGGGATTTTTAGGGTTTTGTGGGCCATGATTATTGTTCTTAAACTCTGGCTAAACTCACAGAATAGAATTAGCCTGAACAGGAGACAGGCTTCCTGGCAAGTTACAAATACCTTCACCCCTGGGGGGAAAAATCAAGAGAAGAATCCATGAGATTGCCATACTTATACTTTGTCTGTGTAGCCCTTTAGTCTTCTTCTCCCTGACTTCTTTCCTAGAGCCCAAATTGAAAAAGTCTGGCTTCTTACACGGTGCTGACTTGAGATGAGTGGCTTATGTTTTTCATCTGTCACCTTCTTTCCCATCCTGCTAGGGGGATACTAATAACACCTGTACTCTGTAAGGCCTAAAACTCCCCAGGTGATTCCAGTATACAGCCAGGACTGCGAACCACTTTTGCACCTTGCAGACAGATCAGTGCTTCTCAAGCTGTCTGTGCATATCAATCACCAGGGGATCTTGTTAAAATACAGATTCCATCTCACTAGATCTGGGATGGGCCTAGGATTCGGCACTTCTAACATGTGCCCAGGTGATGTCTTTTGCTGCTGGTCCTTAGACCATATGTTGGGTAGCAAGGAGGCAGGTGATCTGGTGAGATTGCTGTTCATTATCAGATGCAGGCTCTCTTCTGGTAGAATTAGAGTCAGGGATCATTTTTCATGCCTCTTATATTGATTAGTTTATGTAGCTCTATTCCAGAAGGCAGGCGCCATGAAGATTAGCAACCATCTCCAGACAAGGTGGGATGCTTTTGCCAGACTTTGGTAGTCTAGGAACCTTAATGTTTGGATAATCACGTTACTTGGTGTCTTATTCCATTTATGCTAGTGTAACAAAATACCACAGACTGGGTAATTTAGAAACAATAGAAATGGATTTCTCACAGTTCTAGGGACTGAGAAGTCCAAGATCAAGGCACTGGTAGGATTGGTGTCTGGTGAGCGCTGCTCTCTGCTTTCAGGATAGTGCCTCATTTCTGGAGGGGATGGATGCTGTGTTCTCACATGGCAGAAAAGACACAAGTGCAAGAAAGGGCTCTCGTCAACCTCAAGCCCTTTTATAAAGGTGCTAATACCATTTGTGAGGGCTCTACCTTCATGACTTAGTTATCTTCCAAAAGCTGCATCTATACCTCTTAATATTGTTGCACTGGGGATTAAGTTTCAACTTGAGGGGACATCATCACTCAAGCTATAGAACTCAGTGATAATTTTTAGATTCTTTGTTCAGCTAGAATTCACTGTTAATGTAACCATCCTTAAATCTTTCTGAAGTTTTTACTTTGAAAATTTATCTAACAAATAACCTACCCTACTAAATACACCATACATTCATGGAAGGAATCATACAATATTGATACCAGAAGGGTCTTGGAACCTGGCTCACCAACCACTCTGCATTTGACGAGACTGGAGAAACTGCAGACTCATCCCTAGTACTGAAATTTAATTTCCAAAATGTTAAACGCAGGACTCTTATACAAATATAGAATGAATACCATCAAAGATTTTATCCATCTCATTAATTAATGAGAGAGCGAACAAGATAGTAAGGTTGTCTCAAAGGACAGATGTTTATATAGTCAGTTAGAGGAATAATGAAATAAATTTGCCACTAGGTACAAAACTGGTAAATGTCTTATAGGACCATAAAACTGTAGCTAGTGGGGTCATTTTCTCTACTGGACAAAAATATACAGATTAACAAATAAATTCACAGTGTCTGGGTTCTAATTAGATAGAAATAGCAAAGCCATACATAGATGCGTTCTCCTGTACAATCAAATAATTCTTGGGTGAGCCTGGTTAAAATGGCATTGAAGGGACATGAGTCATTTTCTTGCATTAGTTCCCAGTTTTGGGTATATATATATTTAACACTAGGCAGAACCTCAACCAGCATCAGGATCCCAGTGTACTTTTAAACTTCCCTGTTCTTGGTATATCAGTAATGACATCATGTTTGGCAGCTGTTTTTAAGCATTTCCCCACCGAAACAATGATATCAGATGACAGTAACATGTGTGATACACTCCCCTGGGCTTGCCCGGGGTTATATGGGACCTCTAACCCAACCCTTTTTTCTCCTACTAGAGAAAGCATATGTAAATGTGTGACCTTGATAATACTATAAGATATATACATATCTATCTATCTATCTATCTCACCATTACATACTATTTGTATGATATATGTGTTAAATATATTTGCTTTTTACTTAAGAACCTCTTCTTAAACTTTGCTGAACTATTACTAGTAAAAAAAAAATTTCTTCACAGCTTACATCATAGCTGACCTCAACATATTAGTATGACATGGCATGGCTTCAGGAATGATAATGTATAAGATACAAAGCTCCCACGTTTTACAAAATCCCATTCTACTTTGCTTCAATTTGTTTCTATTTCTTTCTGTCTGGCCTTGCCTTGTTCTGTGGAATCTCAAATTCCATGCTCTTGGCCTGAAAGCAAGAAGTGCTGGAACATATGTTGTTTGAGACACATTCAGTAATCCTTAACCATTTACTGCCCACCTAACAATTACAGCCTTGTGGTCACAGGGGACACTCGGCAAGCTTCCCTAATGCCTGGTGAACTGTAGTTCATCACATAGCATCTGCCAAGCCTATGTTTCAACTATTCAACAGGGATAAGGATGCATTTTTCAAATTCTCTGGGTCACATGTCTCAGTGGTTTTCCTCTGCTGAGATGGTTCAGGCTCATGGCTACTTCAGGACTCTGGTAAGCACCCTTTGTCTGGACGTGTCCTGAAACTTGGCAGAGGCCTTCTCTGAACATGTCATATGCTGTAGGTGACCTTGTCCCTCTGTCTATGGTTGATTGATGAGTGAAGGAGAGTAGAAACCCAACTCCACTGAGATTGATGAGGCTCTCTCTCTTGAAAATTTGGACCTTGGAACAGAGAGAGACAGTACTTGGAGAGGTATTGGCACTGAGTCCTTCCTGAACATAGCTTTTTGTTAGTTTGTTTTTAGTTTTCGTGCTGTAGTTTAGTACAAAGAACTTTCCATCATGTCGTCTAATTTCATCCACTGCTGGGTTTGGCCATCAGTCTCTTGTCTTTCTCTTCAGCAATGGTGAGGTGGATGCCTTTTCCCTGAGGAAGAGAAATCCATGGTTTGTTGCCTTTGCTAATAACAAAAATGTTGGAGAACCAGGTGGCAAACCTGTTGCCATTGGCATGTTTCACATGAACCACATTAAAACAACCAGAATGTCTTTCTCTGTTGGTCACACCAGTTCTTCCCTACATGATCAGGTTAGTACCCTACATGATCAGAAGCACTTTAGTAACATACTATAGAAATAATCCCTGAAAGCACAGTAGTGCCCCTTATCTGTGGTTTCCTTTTCTGGGGGTCTTGAACATATCCCTGTGGATAAGGGGGAGACTAATAATGTAGTTTTCAACCGGAGCTCTTTAGAAATTCAATGAATGCCTTCTGAGGGCCCTGGAACTGTCTGAGGCTCACCTTATCTGGTAAGCTAACAATTCCTTTGACTCTGAGATATGTTGAGGGTTTTTCTATTAAATTTTCCTCCATCTTTTGTTATTGTTGTTATTAATTTTGTAAAAGTTGGTTTCAGTTGTTGAAAAGTTAGAACACATTAATTAATAGAAACCTCTACAAAGTAATAGAGTAGTTGGAGGCTGAACTGATTTGAGTTAAGGGAACTTTGGTTCTAGCCTTAACTCTGTCACTCATTTGGTGTGACTGTGAATAAGCTACGTGCATTCTCCAAACCTTGATTTCCTCTACCATAATAAAAGGGGGTAAACCTGAAGAGCTTTAAGCTGATGCTGTTTTTTCAGGTGACTCCAATACTCTTTGACATCCTTCCATTGAGACATGGAGCTATGTTTCCTCTTCTTGAATCTGGTGGTCTTGTGACTGTTTCCACCAATAGAGAATGGAGAAGTGATACTGTGTGACTTCTGAGCCTGGGTCCTGTAAGGCAAGGCAGCTTCTGCATTGTTTGCTGAGACCCTTGTGCTGGAGCCCTAAGCCACCATATAAGAAGTTTGGCTATACTATGGTGGCCTTACCATAATGAAGCCCAAGCCACATCCAGGGGCCACATGTCGGTGTTATAGTTGAGTCTCAGCTAAGCTCTTTGCCAATAGCCATTATTAACTGTTAACTATGTGAATGGCCATCTTGGATGTCCAGCCCAAGCTGGCCTTCAGATGACATCTGCCTACAATCACGTGACAGACCCCAAAGTGAGAAAAATCCAGACAAACCTTTCCAAAATTCCTGACCCAAATTCTCCTTATAGCTCCCTGTGACTCTAATAAAATGATTGTTTTATACCAATAAATCTGGAGATTGTTTATTACACAGCCAGAATCATGGAAACTGTTACCCTCTGGCCTTGACACTCCTTTACATCCTTCCTCCATTCTTCTATCTGTCCATCCAGACAGCACTTTTAAAGGTATGACTGTACATGGCACTGGGACCTCAAAGATGAATCAATAACTGTTTATGGCTTTGAAGAGCTTCTGGAGTATATGGGAAGGAGAGGACCAGCATGAATCAAACCAGCACAAACCACAGGATGTATTACAAAAGAGTAGCAAGACAGCATGGGCAGCAAGCATTGGAAACTATATTAGGAATGGTTAAATCTGACTGGTAAGCAAGATTCCTAAGATCCTGGATTGCCTGAGGGGATATTGTAATAGAAGAGACAATCAATAAATTACTAAACAAGGGAATACATAGACAATGGGGAGGATGGAGTGAGGTGAGTGAGGCTCTAGCATGGGATGTTTATTATAAGGCTGAGGTAAAGTGCAGGTGAGCAAGGAAGAGAAGGGCACAGGGTGAGTGAAATGGAAGAAGGCTGGCAGGAGAGCCAAGAAGCAGTGGGCACTAGAATGGGCTTGGCAACTGATTCAAGTGTCTGGTCTGGGTTGGCTGCCTCACATCATTTCTAGGCTCATCCACCCTCTTGGTTGGAGGGTGCATTTTCCTTCCAAGGTACTGTCCTTGGACTCTTATCAAAACCTCCATCTCGAAATGTGCCTTTGTGAAAGATTATGAAAACGTCATTCATATGAAGGTGTTAGTGACCAATAATAATATTTAATGTGTTATCTTTTCCTAGGACATCATCTAACATGTTAAACTAGAGGAATAAAACCCTAAGTATCAGAATGTCTGGAATTGATGAGAGGGGATTGTATATTAATGAAGTCAGCCTGAGTCAAAAGGGGGTAAATGTAGTAGGACTGTATGAGGGACCATTCAAATCCCTTCCTCTTTCTCCCCTAGGTTTCTATGTGTCTTCTCTTTCATTCTCTCTGTGACTTTGAATCATTCTCTCTTTCAGGTTAAATGGCTTTTTCTGCTTCTCTGAACACATGGGCCAAACACGGCAGCCCCAAATGATGCCCTAGGTCCCCAAGTCTGCATTGTTTTACAAGTCCACCACCTGTATTTAACTACTGACTCAGTTCAGTCCCACTTCCAAATTTTAGGGAAGAGTCCAAAGCCCAGCTTGGATCCAAGTCTTCCCCATGACGTTGAGCTGCGAGCAGGCTTGTGGGGCTCTCTGGCAAGGCAGGAGCAGGTTGCATGGCAGAAGGTTGCCTGAGCAGAGCCCTGCATGAGAATGAGACAGTGGTCACCTCTGTTGCACTAGAGGGAGTTTTTGGTGAAGGGTACCCCAGGATGCGTATTCCATCTGACATATGATTACTCATAAGGCATAATTTGTCCTCAGTATTTATTCTGGAGACTATTGGCAGCTATTGCTAGAAACATTGTTCCCGTAGCTACACTGTTCCCAAAGGAGATGAAAATGATCAGTGACAGCTGGTGGTTTGTTTTGATTCTTTTAAGTCTCAGATGACTGTAGTTGCCTGTTAATTATCCCCCAGGAAAGCCCTCCTTTACTTTGTTTCCTGTGATGGGGAGATGGGGATTTAATCCTATACATGGTGGTACCTTCACTGCAATTTTGCTTGGCCTGTTTTCCCAGAAGTTAAGGTGGATGCATTTCTTGTTGACTCAGTTGCTGTAAGAAAGAAGAGAGTCTGATGCTTCTGAAAAAATCCTGCCCCCTCAAACTTCAGGGGGCAGGGGTCAAGACACTAGCCATCATTGAGTTCCTATAATGTGCCAGGCACTGTGCCAGGAAGAGTCCCACCAACCTCCTCCATTGATCTTATAGCAGTGATGTGATGCTTAGCAAAGAGAAGTCCCATGTAGTGGATGGGTTTGTAACCACAACCACACAGCTTCTTATTTAGACATTTTTTTTTCTGTACATGGCATCATCATGGTTGTTTTTTGGAACATGAAGTCACAGGGTTATTAGACAGCTTGTTTGAAATAATGCAGCATAACTGTATTAGAAAATAACCTTCCCCTAGAATCTTCTGATACTTCTAAGCGGGGATGGTGTATATGGATGGAGGATTTGCTATGAAGGGAGGGTCTTCATTTTTGGAGAATGAAGGAACCACAAGAAGTGGAACCACAAATGGAAGGTCTAGATTTCCTTTGTTTGAACTTAGATTTTCTGCTAGGAGAGCTTTAATATTCGAAAATCTTACTTCTTGGAATGGAATAACTAATAGGCTTCAAACAGAAAATTGCACAGTAGTGTGTACCTTCTTGGATTGACTAATCATTCTTTAATGGCTATAATGGAATTGCTGGCCATTTTAGAACCTTCCAGGATTAATCCCCTGTTTCCTGTGCTGGAGAAGTTCTCAGGAGGAAGGTAAGCTGAAGGACTAATGTTGGTATTTAACTCAAAAGCTGTAAATGGCTGGAAATTCTGTAGCCATAATAAAAGATTGCTGAAATCTATTGAATACATCAATCACACAAGGCACATTAATTATTTTTCACAATTATCTTAACCATAAGCAGTGTTATTCCAGCTTTAGAAAGAAGGGAATTTCAGGTTCAGAAGTTAAGTAACTTTCTCTGGAGAAGCATAAGTGAGCAGAGCTTAATAAATATAGATTCAAGTCCTGACTTACTGCTTGTTAGGTGAAGGATCTTAGCCTCAGTTTTCTCATCGGTAAAATGGTCACGATCAGAGTCATCTGTCTTACAAGGTTTGAGTGGGGATGAAATAAGTTTCTATATGCTTGGCTGCTGCTCTGACTACTCCAAAAGGCCATGCAGTTCATAAGAGGCAAGGCTTAGACTTGAACCCAGGGCCACTGGATTCACATTGCCTTCCTTGGTGAGATTTTGATTTTAAAATGAAGATAGACTGGTCAAGGAAAAAGTCTGGGGCTCAGAGTTGGCGCCTACATTTAATCGATGGGTGACAACCAGTCCCTCTTCCCTGTACATACATACACGCATACGTATTTCTTTAAGAACATATGTGTATGGATTTAGAGAGAATTCTATTAGGATAGAGCAAGATAAATCATACAGTGATGTGGAATGTGTACTTATTGACAGATGTTCTGCTAGGCAATCCTTTTGTGGTTACTTGTTTTTCTTCATAAATCAACTTCATTGAAGTATAATTTATATACAATAAAATAAACCTATTTTATTTTTGATAAGTTTTGATAAATGTATACATCTGTGAAACCAACATGACAATCAAGTGATGAAGCAATCTCATTATACCAGCAAGTTCTTTCATGCCCTTTGTAGTAAACTCCCCCACCCTTGGTCCTAGGTAATCAGAAATCTGCTATTCCTATAGATTCTATCTGTCTGAATTTCATAGAAATGAAGGAAATGAAGTCATATAGTTTGTACCCTTTTTTTCTGCTTTCTTTTACTTAACATAGTTTCTGAGATTCATCCATCTTGTTTTGTTGATGAATAGTTTATTCCTTTTTATTGCTGTGTAGTATTTCATTGTATTTACATGCACATGTGTTTATCCATTCATCCTAGCCTCAATTATTCAGCAAGGGTTAGGGCAAGATAGTACCACCTTAGACCTGGGCAACTGGAACCCCTCTTGGGGCCCTCTTGCAAACACATTCTTCCCCATGAGTTAGAATGATTGTGAGGCCAAGGGGATGTGACCACCTGGAACCCTTGCCTGGGTACACAGAACCAGAGAATCCCCTGCCCAAATGGCCATGAGCCTTGTTCTGGGTCCTGCACAGGCTGTTCCCCTGGATTAGTCCTTCTGACAGTAAACAATAATATACCTCCACGCATCAAGCAGGGTGGTCAGCAGTGGAAAAGCAGAGTGTAAGGGGCTAGGGGAATAGGGAGAATACACAGACCTTGGATATGAAGATTGAGTTGCTCATGTTTATGCAAGAAAGTTTGCTCATGGTAAGAGAAGAGAGAGTCTGCTGTATGCTGGGGGCCTTTATTTGTATTAATCCCCCAGCCCACAAGTGATAGAGGGAGGCATGTAGCCATAGGAATATGAACAGAAGAAGGGAGAAACTCTAAGGAAGAGATAAAATTGTAAAGAGACAGAAAAGCAATTTTAGAGGTCATAGAACAAAGGATTTTATAATTGGAAACTATTTTAGATTCCATGTTCTCTCATTCTTTAATTGCACAGATGAGAACATTGAAGCCCAGAGAGGTTAAGTAATTGCTATAAGGTCACACAGCTAGTTAGTGACAGAGCTAAGATAAGAAGTGAGATTTTCCGATCTTAGGCCAGAGTTCTTTCAATACACACAATAGCAGTGGTCATCAGACTCTTGTTTGCATATCCCCTAGAATATTTTTTTTAAACAGTGAACCTCAACTTCTAAAATATTTTTAATTAGAAAGTTAAGTAGTTACAAAGGATATAATTTCTAGCATATTGAAAATTTTGTCATTTTTAAATAAAACCGTCATGTCACTCTTGGAAGCAAAATCTAACTGCCATAGTCATTTGCTATCCATCAACATTCATTTTTTTAAAATTTTAAGTTCAGGGGTTAAATGCAAGTTTGTTACATAGGTAAACTTGTGTCATGGGGGTTTGATGGACAGATTATTTCATAACGCAGGTAGTAAGCCTGGTACCCATTAGTTATTTTTCCTAATCCTCTCCCTCCTTCCACTCTCTACCCCCAGGTAGGTCCCAGTGTGTGTTGTTCCCCTCTGTGTGTCCATGTGGTTTCATCATTTAACTGCCACTAGTAAGTGAGAAAAGGCAGTATTTGGTTTTCTGTTCCTGTATTAGTTTGCTAAGGATGAAGGCCTCCAGCTCCATCCATGTCCCTGCAAAGGACATGATCTCATTCTTTTTATGGCTGCATAGTATTCCATGGTGTGTATATACCACATTTTCTTTTCCAGTGTACCATTTAAGGACATTTAGGTGGATTCCATGTTTTTGCTATTGTGAATAGTACTGCAGTGAACATAAACATGCATATGTCTTTATGATAGAATGATTTATATTCCTTTGAGTATATACCCAGTTGTGGGACTGCTGGATTGAATGGTATTTCTGTTTTTAGCTCTGTGAGGAATCACCATACTGCTTTCCACAATCGTTGAACTAATTACACTCCCACCAACAGTATATAAGCATTCCTTTTTTCTCTGAAATCACATCAGTATCTGTTTTTTTTTTTTTTGACTTTTTAATATAGTCATTCTGACTGGTGTGAGATGGTATTTCATGATTTTGATTTGCATTTCTCTAATGATCAGTGATGTTGAGCTTTGTTACATGTGCATATAGGTCAGATGTATGTTTTCTTTTGAAAAGTGTCTGTTCATCTCCTTTGCCCACATTTTTATGGAGTTATTTTTTGCTTGTAAATTTGTTTAACTTCCTTATAGATGCTGGATATTAGAGCTTTGTCAGATGCATAGTTTCTAAATATTTTCTCCTATTCTGTAGGTTGTCTGTTTACTCTATTGATAGTTCCTTTTGCTGTGCAGAAGCTCTTTAGTTTAATTAAATCCCATTTCTCAAATTTTGCCTTTCTTGCAATTGCTTTTGGCATCTTCTTCATGAAATTTTTGCCCGTTCTTATCTCCAGAGTTGTATTGCCTAGGTTGTCTTCCCGGGTCTTCATAGTTTTGGATTTTACACTTATGTCTGCAATCTGTCTTGAGTTGATTTTTGTATATGATGTAAGGAAGGGGTCCAGTTTCAGTCTTCTGCATATGGCTAGCCAGTTATTCCAGCACCATTTATTGAATAGGGTAGTCCTTTCCCTATTGCTTATTTTTGTCTGCTTTATTGAAGATCACATGGTTATAGGTGTGCGACTTTATTTCTGAGCTTTGTATTCTGTTCCAGTGGTCTATGTGTCTGTTTTTGTACCAGTGCCATGCTGTTGTGGTTACTTAGCCCTGTAGTATTGAAGTCAGATTTCAAGTCAGGTAGTGCGATGCTTCCAGCTGTGTTCTTTTTGCTTAGAATTATCTTGGCTATTCAGACTCTTTTTTTAAATTCTATACAAATTTTAAAATCGATTTTCTAGTTCTGTGAAGAATGTCATTGGTAATTTGATAGTAACAGCATTGAATCTATAAATTGCTTTAGGCAGTATGGCCATTTTACCAATATTGATTCTTCCTATCCATGAGCATGGAATGTTTTTCCATTTGTTTGTGTCATCTCTGATTTCTTTCAGTAGTGTTTTGTAATTCTCATTGTAGAGATTCACCTCCCTGCTTAGCTGTATTCCTAAAATTTTATTCTTTTTGTGGCAGTTGTGAATGGTATTGCATTACTAATTTGGCTTTTGGGTTGGCTGTTTTTGGTGTATAAAATGCTAGTGATTTTTGTACATTGATTTTGTATCCTGAAATTTTTCTAAAGTTGTTTATCAGCTCAAGGAACTTTTGGCCCAATGCTATGAGGTTTTCTAGATACAGAATCATGTCATTTGCAAACAGGGTTAGTTTGATTTCCTCTCTTTCTATTTGGATGTGCTTTATTTCTTTCTTTTGCCTGATCGCTCTGGCCAGGACCCCCAATATTATGCTAAATAGGAATGGTGAGAGAGGGCATTCTTGTTTTGTGCCAATTTACAAGGAGAATGTTTCCAGCTTTTACTTATTCAATATGATGTTGGCTGTGGGTTTGCCATAGATGGCTCTTATTATTTTCATGTATGTTCCTTCTACTGAAGGAAGGAACTCTCTATGAGAGTTTTTAGCATGAAGCAGTGTTGAATTTTATTGAAAGCCTTTTCTGGATCTCTTGAGATAATTATGTGATTTTTTTCTTTAGTTCTGTTTATGTGATGAATTATATTTATTGATTTATGTGTGTTCAACCAACCTTGCATTCCAGGGATAAAGCCTACTTGATTGTGGTGGATAAGCTTTTTGATGTGCTACTGGATTTGGTTTGCCAATATTTTCTTGACGGTTTTTGCATCAATGTTCATCAAAGATATTGGCCTGAAGTTTTCTTTTTTTGTTGTGTCTCTGCCAGGTTTTGGTGCCAGGATGATGCTGACATCATAGAATGAGTTAAGGAGTCCCTCCTCAATTTTTTTTGGAATAATTCCAGTAGGAATAATAGTACCAGCTCTTCTTCTTCTTCTTTCTTTTTTTTTGGTTGGTAGGCTATTTATTAGTAATTCAATTTTGGAGCTCATTATTGGTCTGTTCAGGGATTCAGTTTCTTCCCAGTTCAGTGTTGGGTTGGTGTTTGTGTCCAGGAATTTATCAATTTCTTCTAGATTTTCTAGTTTGTGTGCGTAGAGGTGTTCATGATCTCTGATGGCTATTTGTGTGTCTTTGGACTCAGTGGTAATATCCCCTTTGTCATTTATAATTGTGTTTATTTGGATCTTCATTCTTCTTTGTTAGTCTAGCCAGCAGTCTGTTTTCTCTTTTTTTTCTTCTTCAAAAAACCAACTCCTGGGTTTTGAATTTTTGTTTTTTTAACTGTCTCAATGTCTTTCAGTTCAACTCTGATTTTGATTATTTTCTTCTGCTAGCTTTGGGGTTGGTTTGCCCTTGGTTCTATAGTTTTTTTAGTTGTGATTTTACGTTGTTAACTTGAAACCTTTCTAATGTTTTGATGTGGGCATTTAGTGCTATAAATTTACGTCTTAACACTGCCTTATCTGTGTTCCAGAGATTCTGGTATGTTGTATCTTTGTTCTCATTAGTTTCAAAGAACTTCTTGATTTCTACCTTGATTTAATTATTTATTCCAAAGTCACCCAGGAGCAGGTTATTGAATTTCCATGTAATTATATGATTTTGTGCAATTTTCTTAGACTTAATTTCTAATTTTATTGTGCTGTGATCTGAGAGAGTGGTTGGTAGGATTTTGGTTATTCTGCATTTACTGAGGATTGTTTTACATCCCATTGTGTTGTTGGTTTTAGAGTATGTGCCATGTGATGATGAGGAGAATGTATATTCTGTTGTTTTTGGGTGGAGAGTTCTGTAGATGTCCATTAGGTCTGTTTGATCCAGTGCTGAGTTCAGGTCCTGAATTTCTTTATTAATTTTCTGCCTCAGTGATCTGTCTGTCAGTGGGGTGTTAAAGACTCCCACTATTATTGTGTGGCAGTCTAAGTCTCTCTGAAGGTCTTTACAAACTTGCTTTTTGAATCTGGGTGCTGCTGTGTTGGGTGCATATACATTTATGATAATTAGGTCTCCATGTTGAATTGAACCCTTTACCATTATGTAATTCCCTTCTTTGTCTTTTTTTTTATTAATCTTTGGTTTAAAGATTTTTTAAAATGTTGGTTTAAAGTCTGTTTTGTCTGAATTAGATTTGCAAACCCTGCTTTTTTTTTTTCCCATTTGCTCGGTAGATTTTTCTCCATCTTTTTTTTTTTTTTTTTTATACTTTTTATTGCATTTTAGGTTTGGGGGTACATGTGAAGAACATGCAAGATTGTTACATAGGTACAAACATGGCAGTGTGATTTGCTGCCTTCCTCCCCATCACCTATATCTGTTATTTCTCACCATGCTATCCCTCCCCAACACCCCACCCCCTGCTGTGCCTCCCCTTTTTACCCCTGACAGACCCCAGTGTGAGATGCTCCCCTCCCTTTGTCCATGTGTTCTCATTGTTCAACACCCGCCTATGAGTGAGAATATGTGGTGTTTGGTTTTCTGTTTCTGTGTCAGTTTGCTGAGAATGGTGGTTTCCAGGGTCATCCATGTCCCTACAAAGGATGCAAACTCATCATTTTTGATGGCTGCATAATATTCCATGGTGTATATGTGCCACATTTTCCCTGTCCAGTCTATCATCGATGGGCATTTGGGTTGGTTCCAGGTCTTTGCTGTTGTAAACTGTGCTGCAATGAACATTTGTGTGCAAGTGTCCTTATAGTAGAATGATTTATAATCCTTTGGATATATACCCAGTAATGGGATTGCTGGGTCAAATGGAATTTCTATTTCTAGGTCCTTGAGGAATCACCACACTGTGTTCCACAATGGTTGAACTAAGTTACACTCCCACCAACAGTGTAAGAGTGTTCCTGTTTCTCCACATCCTCTCCAGCATCTGTTGTCTCCAGATTTTTTAATGATCGCCATTCTAACTGGTGTGAGGTGGTATCTCAATGTAGTTTTGATTTGCATTGCTCTAATGACCAGTGATGATGAGCATTTTTTCATATGTTTGTTGGCTTCATGTATGTCTTCTTTTGTAAAGTGTCTGTTCATATCCTTCGCCCACTTTTGAATGGGCTTGTTTGTTTTTTTCTTGTAAATCTGTTTCAGTTCTTTGTAGATTCTGGATATCAGCCCTTTGTCAGATGGGTAGACTGCAAAA
>PVKV010020429.1:0-39793 GCA_004027835.1 Alouatta palliata | reverse complement strand
GGAGGTTGCGGTGAGCCGAGATCGCGCCATTGCACTCCAGCCTGGGTAACAAGAGCGAAACTCTGTCTCAAAAAAAAAAAAAAAAAGAAATTGGAGGATGTAGTCTTACCTCTAACACATTTGTTGAGTAGCAGACATGACGTTGGGATGACTGAAAATTACTGTTCAAGTTTATAGCTCATCAGTACCAAAGCCAGGTCCTCCTGTGAGGTAGCAAGAAGTCCTGTATTATTTTTTCTCTATCAATCCATCTTCTATAATTTCCAAACTAGGATAAGGAGAAGCTTAAATATGAAATGTATTTAAAGGTCTTATCTTACCAGTTCTTGTTTCCTATGTGTAAATGCCTCATTTACTGTTTGGTTAAGAAACTGTTCTCAGACTTCTGTGCCATTGAGTCAGTTGCTTTGTTTAACTCTGCTGTCTCAGGGTTTATCCTAATCTCTACCTAGAAAAGTTAATGGCTGTCAGATATGATTCAAATAAATGATAAGTAATAAGGATTTGGTTCTTTCTTTTTGATTAACCTCTCCTGAATGCTTGTTACTTTCTAAGCCTGCAGACTTCAAAGGAAAAAAAAATGTAGTTTTAATTAAATTGCAGGTGCCTTTAAAATTATTACCTTTTATTTTTCCTAACCCATTGAGGAAAATTGATCAGTATATTATTCATGTAAAGGAGAGATAAGATCAGCACTCTGAAATTCAGGTTAATCCTGCTTTGCAGATGAGGGAATGTCCGGGAAGCTAGACATTATGGCTTGATGTATTCTCTTGGTTCTTCCAAAACTTCTCAGGAGCTATGAAGACATGATTGGTGAGGAGGTGCCATCAGATCAGTACTATTGGGCTCCTTTGGCCCAGCATGAGCGAGGAAGTTTAGCAAGCTTGGATAGCCTGCGCAAAGGAGGGCCCCCACCTCCTAACTGGAGACAGCCAGAGCTGCCAGAGGTGATCGCCATGCTCGGATTTCGCTTAGATGCTGTCAAGTCCAACGCAGCTGCATACCTGCAACACTTATGCTACCGCAATGACAAGGTGAAGACCGACGTGCGGAAGCTCAAGGGCATCCCAATACTGGTGGGATTGTTAGACCACCCTAAAAAGGAAGTGCACCTTGGAGCCTGTGGAGCTCTCAAGAATATCTCTTTTGGACGTGACCAGGATAACAAGATTGCCATAAAAAACTGTGATGGTGTGCCTGCCCTTGTGCGATTGCTCCGAAAGGCTCGTGATATGGACCTTACCGAAGTCATTACCGGTGAGTTCTAGGCCTAAGGAAAATTGCTAAGTCACTGTTACTCTCTAGAGATGTTGAGAACTAGAGGGATTTCCAGACCTTTTACTTTTGATGAAAGGTTGTGAACTGGTGGTCTTTGGGTCAAATCCATCTCACAGATTCATTTGAATTATACAGCATTTTTGAAATTTTAAAGAAATGGTTGCTGATGTTTAAAATTCAGATGATTTCGGCCGGGCACGGTGGCTCACGCCTATAATCCCAGCACTTTGGGAGGCCGAGGCGGGTGGATCACAAGGTCAGGAGATCAAGACCATCTTGGCCAATGTGGTGAAACCTCGTCTCTACTAAAATACAAAAAGCTAGCCGAGTGTGGTGGCTCATGCCTATAGTCCCAAGTACTCGGGAGGCTGAGGCAGGGGAATTGCTTGAACCGGGAGGCGGAGGTTGCAGTGAGCCGAGACTGCGCCGCTGTACTCCAGCCTGGTGACAGAGGAAGACTCTTGTCTCAAAAAAAAAAAAAAAAAAAAAGAAAGAAAGAAATTCAGAAGATTTTACTTAAAATTCCAGATTCTTGACTTCTATTAAAAATGTGGAAGAGTTGTTAACAATGGATCTCTTTTCTTCCCTGGCAGTATTTGGTCTGAACTGATTGAAGCATATGCTTTCTAATTTACACTAATCTCTAACACATTCTATTATCTGATCAACTATAGCCATTTAGGAAGTTGTTTCCCAAACATGGAGTTGAGTTTGGGAAACTCAACTGCCATTTTTTCACATTCTTGTAATTTCTTTTAAATATCTGCCTCTCTTGACTCACCTTGTTGGCCTATATAGACATATGAGCTTGTGGTTCCTGCTTTATTTAGATTTTTTCAGATTGTGGGTTGTGATCCATTAGTGTAATCCATGAGTGAATAAAATTTTGTGGAGCATAATCAGCATTCCAAGGGAAAGGAATAAAGAAAAAAAAGTAGTTTAGACCATTGCTTCTTAGTTATGGACCATTTTGTCTGCCCTGCCCTGAGGACTTTTGGACATTTTCAGGGTTGGATTTATTTTTGGTTGTTACAACTTGGAGCGGGGAGAGGGAGTGCTACTGGCATCTAGTGAGTAAAGGCCACGGATGCCGGTAAACATTCAACAATAGATGAGACAGCTCCCCATAACAAAGAATTACCTGGCCCAAAATGTCAGTGATGGTGAAGTTGAAAAACTCTGGTATAGATAGATCGGAGAGCATTGCTTATAGTTAAGTGTAGTTTTATAAAATTTTATTTCGACTGGGCACGGTGGCTCACGCCTGTAATCCACTTTGGGAGGCCGAGGCGGGCGGATCACGAGATCAAGAAATCGAGACCATCCTGGTCAACATGGTGAAACCCCGTCTCTACTAAAAATACAAAAAACTTAGCTGGGCGTGGTGGCGCGCGCCTGTAGTCCCAGCTACTCGGGAGGCTGAGGCAGGAGAATTGCTTGAACCCTGGCGGCGGAGGTTGCAGTGAGCCGAGGTCGTGCCACTGCACTCCAGCCTGGTGCCTGGTGACGGAGTGAGACTTTGTCTCAAAAAAAAAAAAAAATTTATTTCATGATCTGTATGTTTATATTGAGCTATAATTGTAGAATATATTTCTTGCTGAGGATTGCAAACAAAGCTTGACTATCACTATGAAGTATTTGGTCACTGGGGAAGACTGAGAAATGATGTAATAGGGAATTATCTTTGGCGTTCTTCAAATGTATTGCTTGAGTGCCCAAGAGCCATCTGATGAGTTGTCTCTTCCAGGAACCCTGTGGAATCTCTCATCCCATGACTCAATCAAAATGGAGATTGTGGACCACGCACTGCACGCCTTGACAGATGAAGTGATCATTCCTCATTCTGGTTGGGAGCGGGAACCTAATGAAGACTGTAAGCCACGTCATATTGAGTGGGAATCAGTGCTCACCAACACAGCTGGCTGCCTTAGGTAACAATAGGGGTTTTGGGGATACGAAGATGAATTTTTGAGGACTAACTTAAATTTCCTTAAAACTAAAATTCTTTAGCCTGTTCTTTAGCCTCCATTCCTATCTGTATTGCATACTATAACTCCAACCTGTCTTTCTGCCTTTGTTGCTATTCCCTTATGTGTACCACATGTACCTGTATCAGTTTGCTTGTTGTTCCCCACACATACTCTTCACTTTTATGCCTCTTTGACTTTGTTCATCTACTTTGGTAAGCTTTTGTTCAGCATCTACCATATGTAAGGTGGTCTAGTCCTGTGTCTATGCCCTTGTCTTAGTTATCTATATTTCAAGTCAGGCTGTGATAAATGCAGCAAAAGGGGTGCATAGTACTAGGAGGTTAGGTTATGGGTGAGGAAGGTCTGTTCTTTCTGTGAATGCCTTTCTCTTCTTCTTTATCTTTTTGTGGCTAAACTCTAGTGCCTTTATTAAAGTTTTCCTGAATTCTTCTTTTTATATCCTATAGATGCTGCTATATAATCTTTCTCTTTGGAATATACCTCTGTGTGCTCTGTTCCATTCTACATATGTATTATACTTCCATACAAGAAGAATCTATTCCATCTTATTATTGTATCTTATTATTGTATCTGGTACATATCATTAACCCCCAGCCCACAGCATTATAAACATTCAGAAGGCAGGGACTATTAATCAACTTTCTCTCGACTGCAGTACCTTGCTTATAATAGGTATTCATTATTATAGTGAGTAGAAAAAATTATTGAGGAAGCTTGTAGGTGTTGAGGGATATTTAAGGGAGGATTTCTGGATTTGAGTCATCTTGAAGCTTCTGATTTCCCCTCAGGAATGTAAGCTCAGAGAGGAGTGAAGCTCGCCGGAAGCTTCGGGAATGTGATGGTTTAGTTGATGCCCTCATTTTCATTGTTCAGGCTGAGATTGGGCAGAAGGATTCAGACAGTAAGGTAAGTGCTGGCTTACCTTTAATGGCTGAGTGAATTCCATTCACCACAACTATGATGTATCTAGTGCAGGGACCTATCATCTCAGGCTTTCAAGTAATGTTAAATATTTGTACTGGCCCCTACCCCTTATTTTTGAGACAGAGTCTCTTTTGCACAGGCTGGGGTGCAGTGACATGATCTCAGCTCACTGCAACCTCCTCTTCCCAGTTTCAAGCGATTCTCATGCCTCAGCCTCCTGAGTAGGGCTTACAGGCATGTGCCACCACACCCAGCTAATTTTTGTATTTTTAGTAGAGATGGGGTTTCACCATGTTGGCCAGGCTGGTCTCAAACTCTCGACCTCACATGATCCACCTGCCTCGGCCTCCCAAAATGTTGGGATTATAGGTGTTAGCCACCATGCCCAGCTGAGCCCCTACTCCTTAAAGTGGGTGTTCAACTTAAAAGAAAACATGGTTTTTTTTTTTTTTTTTTTTTTTTTTGAGATAGAGTCTGACTGTGTCATCCAGGCTGGAGTGCAGTGGTGTGATCTCAGTTCACTGTAACCTCTGCCTCCTGGGTTCAAGGGATTCTCCTGCCTCAGCCCCTGAGTAGCTGGTATTACAGGTGCCTGCCACCATGCCCGGCTAATTTTTCTATTTTAGTAGAGATAGGATTTCACCATGCTGGCCAGGCTGGTCTTGAACTGCCAACCTCAGGTGATTTGCCTGCCTCGGCCTCCCAAAGTGCTGGGATTTACAGGTGTGAGCCACCGTGCCTGGCCTTAAAAAAAAAATCTGTCACCTATATATTTTAAAGCTGCTTAGCTGTCTTCCAAAACTGTACATTGTCTAAGTAGAAAGAAGGATGATCCAAGTTTTGGTTACACACCAAATACTGGCAGAAGCCAATACGTCCATAGGTCGGCCTTCCATTAGCCTGAGGCTACAGGGATTTCAAGAAGCCTGGAGCACTTAAGAGGCATCCTGAGAAGTTATGGATTGGGTTATGCATTTGAAGATCAACATTTTAATACCTGAGTCATGGAAAGCTGTACTTGTGGAGAAATCACAATAGACATTCTTTTTTCTTATTGACCCTTTTGTCTTGTGTCCCTAAGCTTGTAGAGAACTGTGTGTGCCTCCTTCGGAACTTATCATATCAAGTTCACCGGGAGATCCCACAGGCAGAGCGTTACCAAGAGGCACCTCCCAATGTTGCCAACAATACTGGGCCACATGCTGCGAGTTGCTTTGGGGCCAAGAAGGGCAAAGGTGAGTCTTGGTTCCTGTTTCTTACTCTTTAATGTAGGGCAGGGAAAGGAAGGAACACTTTTAGCTTAAGGCACAAAATACTTGCCAAGCAGTATGAGAGTCTGCCTGGTTACAGATGTCTTTTTGCTTTGCTGCTTATCCTGTGTTGTGTGCTTCATTCAAGGTGGTGGTGGGGTGGTGGTGGTGGTATCAATGACTGGGGCAGTGGAGGATGAGAACTCAATTAATCTGGGACCTTTTTCCTCATACGTCCTTTGTGTTTTCTGTGTTTTTCATTTCTTTTCTGTGCTTTCCTGCTTATTTGCCCATGATCCTGCTGATATCTTCTGCATTTTTCTTATTTCATTTCTCTTCTTTGCTTTCTACCTTGGGTGATGCACTGGAAGATGAGTGGTTCTCCAGAGGTGAGTGGAGTCTTTTAAGGTGCTTATCTACTTCTAATTTGCATGTTTTGGTTTTAGCTTCCCTAGTATATCCTTGCCTAACCTTTCCCTGTCTATGCATGCAGGAAAATTCAGTTGAGGAAGACACTGAAACAGGAGCTAATGGCTCATGGCATGCTGTTTCTTGGCAGCAGTCCCCATTATCAGAACTCAGGACAATAGCATCAACAGTGGTTATCCTTGTCTTACCTATCTGCTGCCTGCTTTCTATCCTTGTTTCTGTATAGTTCCCTTCTGGAACAAGTTGCCCCCACCTGCCCTTTGCCCCTCATGGTGCATCTGTGATCAAAAGATTCTGACTGAAGAATGAAAAATGTGCCAGGTGGAATCCTTTATTTTTTAAACTGGCTTGCCTTTTTCCCCCCAATCCTTTTTCATTTTTATAGGGAAAAAACCCATAGAGGAGCCAGCAAACGATACAGTGGATTTCCCTAAAAGAACAAGTCCAGCTCGAGGTAAGTTATCTTCTTAGTCTCCAAAGGTCTCATAAGCATAGTGCAAAGATATTTGGTAACCTAACAGCAGACTTTATGTAATATATTTATTGTCCTCTTTTCCAACTTATGGATTTGAAATGATTGTGAAAGTATTGGGAAGCTATATAGTATTATAGCAGTAACTTACAAAGTACTGCTTGTTAAGGCGTTTATTCTGGTTGCTTGAGGATAGAATAAGGTCCTGATGCTAGTCTAGAGCAGAAATTTAGGAACCATAAATGGCCATACAGGTCCTGAGACTTAAACCTCACTATTAAACGAGGCTCCTTTACCAAGAAAGATACTTTTTAGGCTGGACGCAGTGGCTCATGCCTGTAATCCCAGCACCTTGGGAGGCCAAGACAGGCAGATCACCTGATGTCAGGAGTTTGAGGCCAGCCTGGGCAACATGGTGAAATCCCATCTCTACTAAAAATACAAAAATTAGCCGGGTGTGGTGACACGTGTCTGTAATCCCAGCTGTTCTGGAGGCTGAGGCAGAAGAATCACTTGAACCTGGGAGGCAGAGGTTGCAGTGAGCCAAGATTGCACCACTGCACTCCAGCCTGGGCAACAGAGTGAGACTCTGTCTTAAAAAAAAAAAAGAAAAGGATACTTTTTATTTTTTATACTTTAAGAAATTTGGATCTTTGTATTCATCAATACAGGGAGTCCAAAGTTCACAGCTCTCCATGGATATAAAAATTGTAAATGTTACATCTGTGATGAACCCTTTTACTTAGTAATTGCAAAGGTGGGAAGAATGACTAGATTGAGTTAGAAATAGTTGATTTGATCAAAACTACACTGAGATACCATATCACGCCAGTTAGAATGGTGATCATTAAAAAATCTGGAGACAGCAGACACTGGAGAGGATGTGGAGAAATAGGAACGCTTTTACACTGTTGGTGGGAGTGTAAATTAGTTCAACCACTGTGGAAGACAGTGTGGCGATTCCTCAAGGACCTAGAAATAGAAATTCCATTTGACCCAGCAATCCCATTACTGGGTATATATCCAAAGGGTTATAAATCATTCTGCTATAAGGACACATGCACACGAATGTTCATTGCGGCACTGTTTACAATAGCAAAGACCTGGAACCAACCCAAATGCCCATGGATGATAGACTGGACAGGGAAAATGTGGCACATAGACACCATGGAATATTATGCAGCCATCAAAAACGATGAGTTCATGTCCTTTGTAGGGACATGGATGAACCTGGAAACCATCATTCTCGGCAAACTGACACAAGAACAGAAAATCAAACACCGTATGTTCTCACTCATAGGCGGGTGTTGAAAAATGAGAACACATGGACACAGGGAGGGGAGCATCACACACTGGGGTCTGTCGGGAGGAAATAGGAGAGGGACGGTGGGGGGTAGGGAGTTGGGGAGAGAGAGCATGGGGAGAAATGCCAGATATAGGTGATGGGAAGGAAGGCAGCAAATCACACTGCCATGTGTGTACCTATGCAACAATCTTGCATGTTCTTCACATGTACCCCAAAACCTAAAATGCAATAAAAAATATATGTATATATGAAAAAAAAAGAAAGAAATAGTTGATTTGAGATGAGGAATTTTTAACCTTGAGTGCTGTCAGTGAGCTAAACGAAGCCTCTGAGTGCTCATGGAAGAACCAAAGGCAAAGCTGTGGGAGAAGAGGCAAGAAGGAAGGAAAGAGAGGAGTTGAATATAATGAGTTGATACTTGTTCTACTCTTATCATGGATTCATTATTCTTAAGACATGGAATTTGGCCTCTAAGTTTGCTGTTGAGGGCGTGAGAGAGTTTAAGGAACCTGTTAGTATAGGAGCATAAATCCATCAACCCGGAGTACTAAGTCTGGACTGCAGCCAGCTAGAGCCTGGTTTGTTGGTACTGATTAGCACCCTCTGCTGCCTTTTTCTCTTTTGTGCAGGCTATGAGCTCTTATTTCAGCCAGAGGTGGTTCGGATATACATCTCACTTCTCAAGGAGAGCAAGACTCCTGCCATTCTAGAAGCCTCAGCTGGAGCTATCCAGAACTTGTGTGCTGGGCGCTGGACGGTAAAGTGCCTTTTAGAAAAGGGATTTGGAGGCCAGGCGTGGTGGCTTACGCCTGTAATCCCAGCACTTTGGGAGGCCAAGGTGGGTGGATCACCTGAGGTCAGGAGTTCGAGACCAGCCTGGCCAACCATGGCCAACATGGTGAAACCCCATCTTCATATATTCATAAAAATATATGAAAATCACCTGGGTGTGGTGCTGCACACCGGTAATCCCAGCTACTTGGGAGGCTGAGTCAGGAGAATTGCTTGAACCTAGGAGTCGAAGGTTGCAGTGAGCTGAGATCGTGCTGCTGCACTCCAGCCTGGGCAATAAAGCGAAACTCCATCTCAAAAAAAAAAAAAAGAAAAAAAGAAAATGGATTTGGAGATGGGAAAACTTAGATAAGTAGTTTGCTGCCATTTATAATTTGTTCCACCCCTTTCAATGTGATATTCTAGTATGGTCGATACATCCGCTCTGCTCTGCGTCAAGAGAAGGCTCTTTCTGCCATAGCTGACCTCCTGACTAATGAACATGAACGGGTGGTGAAAGCTGCATCTGGAGCACTGAGAAATCTGGCTGTAGATGCTCGCAACAAGGAATTAATTGGTAAGGAGTCGAATGCTAACTCTTACCTCAAAATTTAATACATTATCTGTAGTCTTGCAGATGCCTAATAATTTATTGAATTTATTGAAATGACTGAAGGGAAGGACCTCCCCTACTTTGTAGTTTATAAGTGCGAGAGTTGGTGAGGGTTTTAGTTTAATGGGTTCTTAGAATAATAATTGCTACTATTTATTGAGCACTTACTTTGTTACTAGGCATTGTTAAACAGTTTTATGTTTATTTAATCCTCACCACTTTATGAAGTTCCAGTTTTTTAATAGGATAAGGAAATTACTTAACTCGTGGAAGTTAAGTAGTTTGCCCAGAGTTAATGTAGCTAGTTAGTAACAGAGTCCAGGTTATTTTTTTATATTTTAAATTCATTTTAACTCTTCTATTAAATTATTATAATATTCAAGATATTTTCATTAGAGTATCTGAAAGAACTGTGTAGCTTATTTAATATACAGTATTTACAATTTCAATGTGGTTGAAATAGAAAAGAAATAAAGGAATAGGTAGGAGAGTAAATAAATCCATGACATTTCAGGTCCTTAGCCCTTTTGATATGATAATCCTATAGGATAATGAAGTTGATTCATATGGATTGAATCTACACTTGATATGATTAATGCGATTAAGTATATTGTAAGGCTCTTCATGACCTGACTTGGTCTTTTCTCCCTTCGTATGTTCTTTCTGTCTTACTAGGTAAACATGCTATTCCTAACTTGGTAAAGAATCTGCCAGGAGGACAGCAGAACTCCTCTTGGAATTTCTCTGAGGACACTGTGGTCTCTATTTTGAACACCATCAATGAGGTTATCGCTGAGAACTTGGAGGCTGCCAAAAAGCTTCGAGAGACACAGGGTATTGAGAAGCTGGTGTTGATCAACAAATCAGGGTGAGCTTACCACCTAAAATTACAGTCAGAAGAATTTGAGTGAGTGGAGAGTTGTTTTCCTCTTTCGTTTACTAAGAAAAAGAGGAAATTTTTCCTTATTTACATGTAAAGCGTGAAGAGCTGTCACTCTATTATCTCTCTTAATGTTGATCCATAAATTGATAATAGACTCTTATGTCAAACATTCTTTTGTGTCACCGTTTGGGATAGAATACAGGATTTAGTAAAAACTTGATTTAACCCATTTTGGCATTTATAGTCTTACGTTATTAGAGGATATAGGTTCCAAGCTTCTTTCTTGGTCTTCTATCCAAATTCCTTATGGTGTTACTTTCCTCCAAAGGAACCGCTCAGAAAAAGAAGTTCGAGCAGCAGCGCTTGTATTACAGACAATCTGGGGATATAAGGAACTGCGGAAGCCACTGGAAAAAGAAGGATGGAAGAAATCAGACTTTCAGGTATAGGAAATCTTGAGACCAAGACTTTTACCTTTTTTTTCCCTTGGCCCCAGGATAATGAATGCTTCTGTTGTTTTGGTTTCTTCCATTTCACCATCATGTTAAATCTATTTTTTTTTCTCTTTTGGTGACAGAGTCTTGCTTTGTTGTCCAGGCTGAAGTGAAGTGGTGCAATCTCGGCTCACTGCAACCTCTACCTCCCAGATTCAGGTGGTTCTCATGCCTCAGCCTCCCTAGTAGCTGGGACATGCCACCACACCCAGCTAATTTTTTGTATTTTTAGTAGAGACAAGGTTTCACCATGTTGGCCAGGTTGGTCTTGAACTCCTGAGCTTAGGCAATTCACCTGCCTTGGCCTCCCAAAGTGCTAGGATTACAGGCATGAGCTACTGCGCTTGGCCTCAAGTTAAATCTGTTTTTGACCCATATTTCCTAATTAGGAATTATTTGGCCAGGTTTGGCTCACACCTGTAGTCTCAACATTTCAGGAGGCTGAGAAAGGTGGATTGCTTGAGTCTAGGAGTGCGAGACCAGCCTGGGCAACATGTTGAAATCCATCTCTACCAAAAATAAAAATAAAAGAAGTAGGCAGGTGTAGTGTTGTTTGCCAGTAGTCCCAGCAACTGAGGAGGCTGAGGTGGGAGGATCTCTTGAGCCCAGGAGATGGTGGTTGCAGTAAGCTGAGATCACACTGCTGCACTCCAGCCTGGGCACAGAGCTAGACCCTGTCTCAAAAAAAAAAAAATTGGTTTACTTCTCAAAAGGATGATGTGTCTGTAATTCATTTGTTGCCAGCACAGCAGCTCAGGTCTCCCTGTATGTCATAACATACTTTAGGTGCAGGTGATAATGAAGGATAATGGCCTTTTTGACTTTTGCCCAAATCTACCCTAGCCTTTTGAGGGAGTTTTTACTGTTTTCTGAAACTATATTTTCTTCTGATAGTATCAATGTTTGGATCCTTTGTAATCTCCTGTTCTGGAACACAAATAGAAGCCATAATATCCTAGTTTGTTTCACTATGTAGGATATTTATTCAGCCCTTATGAGTTGCTTTTTCATAATTCTATTTGGGAATAGGAACCTAGAGGTTTATGCCCATTAGAGCATAAGATATGGGTGAATTCGGTATTCTGTGACATTATTGCATTTTGTGTTTGCCTCTAGGTGAATCTAAACAATGCTTCCCGAAGCCAGAGCAGTCATTCATATGATGATAGTACTCTCCCTCTCATTGACCGGAACCAAAAATCAGGTGCAGTATCCAGAAGGCACACCTTCCCCTTTTAGCCACTCCTGCTGTTCTTTAGGCGGCTTACTAACTAAGAAATAGGATATATATTTATTTCTGAATCAGCTGGTCTTTTGGGGGAAGGGAATAATTCTTCATTCCAGGATTGTAACGCAGAAATAGGTAGATCTAAGCATTAGAAATCAAAACAAAACAGGTAATTAGACTGGGTGTGATTCCCTTACCATTGCTTGTGAACTTAAAAACACTGGAAAGTGAACTCTATTTTCTCTGTTTTTTCTCCTTTTAGATTTTTATTTAATACCTAATATTGTAATAGGTGGTTACTATTTTAAAATTACAAAATATAAACAACCAGAAAAATAACAAAAAAATCACATCACTTGTTTCTATTATCCAGAGAAAACCATTCGTATCTTTTTAAACATTTTTACCATGTGAGCAAACACATTCCCCCCCCCCCGCCTCCCCCGAGATGAATTATATATTTTGTTTTATAAAGTTTTTCTTTTTCACATAAAGTGTATATTGTGACCATTATCTTAATCACACTTGGCTTTTTCCTTGATTATTGGGGTCTTTTTTTTGTTTCTTTTTTTGTTTGTTTGTTTCTTTTTTTCTAACGTGGATCATAGGAAACAATTTTTTTTGTTTATTTGTTTCTGATTATTGGTTTTTAAGGTGTGGTCTGAGAGTCCCAAAACTGTTACCATTTGTACTGACAGCACAGAAAGCAGTAATGCTTCCTGCTGGTAGCTTAGCACAAACCAGGGCAGTGACACAAAGCTGAATGAGTCATTGTAGTTTTCATTGCCATGCATGTAGGTAAAAGCAGAGAGCCATTTTCACTTAAGTGGAGAAGAAAATAAATAATTTTATTATTCTTCTACTCTTGAGTATATATATCTTTTCAATATTCTGTGCTTAAAACAACCAAAGCATGATGGTTGTCTTAAGGAAACATACTTGTGTTATTGTTTCAGTTACTAGTTTGACTAGCCACTTTTTAATTGTTTATTTATTTATTTATTTATTTATTTTGAGATGGGGTTTCCCTATGTTAGCCAGGCTGGTCTTTGAACTCCTGGGCTTAAGTGATCCTCCTGCCTTGGCCAAGTGTTAGAATTACATGGCACATCCAGCCACGCTAAACACTTTTTTAATATAAAACCATTTTTACTTGAAAAAAAATGTCTGGTAGGCAAAGGGATTATTCAGACGTGGTATTTGGCAGACATTTTCTCAAAAATGAATGCAATAAGCTTGCCACTTTGAGGAAAATCACACAATGTTTGCTGCCTGAGCTTTCAAGTGGAAATTATAGTTTTGAAAAACTTTTATTTGCCACTATAAGCCTGGTAACTTCCCAATACTGAGAAGACTGAGTGTAGTGGCTAATGCTTATAATCTCATTACATTGGAGGCTGAGGCAGGAGGATCGTGTGAGCCCAGGAGTTTGAGACCAGTCTGAGCAACATAATGAGACTCTGTCTCTGCAAAAAAATTAGCCAGGCATGGTGGCACATGCCTGTAGTCCCAAATACTTGAAGGCTGAGTCAGGAGGATCACTTGAGCCCAGGTGGTCAAAGCTGCAGTGAGCCGTGATTGTGCCACTGTATTCCAGCCTGGGCAACAGAGCGAGACCCTGTCTTAAAAATACATGAATATGCCAGGTGCGGTGGCTCACACCTGTAATTCCAGCACTTTGGGAGGCCACGGTGGGTGGATCACGAGATCAGGAGATCAAGACCATCCTGGCTAACATGGTGAAACTCCGTCTCTACTAAATTAGCAAAATACAAAAAATAAAAATAAATAAAAAAAATTTGCTGGGCACGATGGCATGCAGCTGTAGTCCTAGCTACTCGAGAGGCTGAGGCAGGATAATTGCTTGAACCCAGGAGGTGGAGGTTGCAGTGGGCTGAGATTGTGCCACTGCACTCCAGCCTGGGCGACAGAGTGAGACTCTGTCTAAAAATAAATAAATAAATAAGACTTTTCTAATGAAATAATCATTGATATTAATGAATGTGATTTCAAAATTTCGTATAATGCTGTGTGTTAACATTTTGAACATCTGGATAACTTGATGTAGCAATATTTTGTAAGTGACCAATGCATGGTGTGTCAAAATCGCACATACATAATTGATCCATTAAAAGTGCAAGATGGACCAATGGATTTTAATTAAACAGAATATGAAGAGATTGTTAGTTTTAGATTCCACATTACTGCTAACCTTTAAGAAACTACTACTAATTAGTATACTATTAAAGAGGAATAAACACAATTATCTGAAGAGACTATTAAAGTCATCCTCTCTGTTTCAACTTTTTATCTGTGTGAGGCTCGATTTTCTTGATATACGTTATCTACAGTAACACGTCACAACAGATTGAATGCAGACACAGATTTGAGAATCTAAGCCAAACTGCAAAAAGATGTACAAAAATGAAAAGCATTTTATTAAAGATTATTTATGATAACATGTAATAAATTTATTGTTAAGTGAAATAGATACTTTAGACTTCTTAGTATGGTAACAGTTAATACATATAATCCACACCAATGAAGGTTCTTTAGATCCTCAGAATTCTTAAGACTGTAAAAGGACCTTGAGACCAACTAATTTGAAAACTGTTAGTTTAGATGGAATTGTTTTTTGATTTAAGAGTCTGTGGGGGGCTGGGCACAGTGGCTGATGCCTGTAATCCCAGCACTTTGGGAAACTGAGGTAGGCGGATCACAAGGCCAGGAGATAAAGGCCATCCTGGCTAACACTGTGAAACCCCATCTCTACTAAAAATACAAAAAGGTAGCTGGGCGTGGTGACATGTACCTGTAGTCCCAGCTACTTGGGAGGTGGAGGCTGAGGCAGGAGAATCGTTTGAACTGGGGAGGCGGAGGTTGCAGTGAGCCAAGACTATGCCATTAACACTCCAGCCTGGGCGACAGGGCAAGACTCTTCAACAGCAACAACAACAGCAACAACAACAACAACAACAGCAACAACAACAACAACAAAAGGAGCTGTAGTGGCGTGTTGGCTCACACCTATAATCCCAGACTGAGGTGGGAGGATCACTTGAGCCCAGGAGTTTGAGACCAGCCTGAGCAACATAGTGAGACCTAATCTTTACAAAAAACTTAAAAATTAGCCAGGCATTGTGGTGCGCATAGTTGGTGCTAAGTAGAAGTGTGAATGAAGGGAAGGAAGGAGGACCAGAGAGCAATTTTCATGATGTGTACAGATTATGAAGAGTTATTTTTGACATGGATAACTTTCTGACTTCATACAGATAAGAAGCCTGATCGGGAAGAAATTCAGATGAGCAATATGGGATCAAACACAAAATTGCTAGGTAGGTGATTAATACTTGCCTAAAGATGTGGAGTAATATTTCACTGGGCTAAGGAGAGCTGTCTCGCTCTATGGTTTCTTTCCTAACACCCTCACCATTTACCATCCTGGGAGAACATTGGCTGATCATTTCCATTTTGAAGGATGTAAGGAAATTTAATAAAATCTGATCTATCTACTTTTTCCACATTCCTACATGCTCAAAGGTTTTCAGAAATCTTTCTATACCTCTCCCATTACTGCACATTCAAGTTCATGTCCCTAAAATTATAGCCCATTATATTCCTACCCTAGTCTCCTTCTCTGGAGTGAATGGATACATTCTGTTTCTGCCCGACTGTTCTGCTTGCTGTTCTGTCTTCTCACTCTGCAGTTTTTTGATTCTGTTCATGTAATACCTCTTACTGATATGTCCTTCCTTTTTGCTTTTCTAAATTCTCTATCTCCAAAAACTTAAGTCCTGTTCTCCCTTGTGAGGTCCTTCCTAACAATTGCAGCTTATTTCACTCTCTCTTCTTTTAATTCCAGTACCCTTTTCAGACAGACCACTTGTTTAGCTCTATTATCATGTCATATTCTGGGTATTTTATACATATTGTCTTCTTAGATTCAAAATTCAAATTCTTTTTTTTGAGACAGTCTCGCTCTGTTACGCAGGCTGGAGTGCAGTGGCTGATTCTCATACCTCAGCCTCCTGAGTAGCTGGGACTACAGGTGTACACCATCACACCTGGCTAATTTTTATATTTTTAGTAGAGACAGGGTTTCACCATGTTGGCTAGGCTGATCTTGAACTCCTGGCCTCAAGTGATCTGCCCACCTCAGCCTCCCAAAGTGCTGGGATTACAGGTGTGAACCACAGTGCCTGGCCAGATTCAAGTTCTTTAAGTTGGGGACCATCAGACTTTAATACTTTTCTGGAGCATTTGGCAAGCTTAGTTCCCAAAAATGGTGCCTCATTACACCTGTCTGCCTGATATACACTAGAGGGGAATGTCATATTTCTGTGTGTGTTTTTTTTTTTTTTTTAACCAGATAACAACTATTCCACACCAAATGAGAGAGGAGATCACAGTAGAACACTGGATCGATCGGGAGATCTAGGCGACATGGAGCCATTGAAGGGAACACCCTTGATGGTAAATTCTCTTTATATACTGCTATCTGTCTAAGGCTAGTTCTATTTTGAAGCCTATGGGTTCAAAATAGAAAAAAAGTACGGAGAGAAAGATGGCATCCTTTTCTGGTAGGGGTTTTTAGTAAAAAGTCGGAGTTTTGACTCATGTTGGGATTTCCTGGGCCATTAAGTGGTCAAAATGGAAGAAGCATGTCTGTAAAAGTATTACTGATATGACTAACACAAACTGACCTATTTTCAGACATTACCTTCTTCCTCTCTCTGCCTGTTTATGAATGTTTTGCCCTTCTCTTACTATTTTATCTTGTTTTGTTGGAGTTTACAAATTTTCAGAGTTTCCCTCAGTCTGGCACACACTCATGAGGTTCCTGTCTCTACTCATACTAACAAATTGCATGTGTTCACAGCAGGACGAGGGGCAGGAATCTCTGGAGGAAGAGTTGGATGTGTTGGTTTTGGATGATGAGGGGGGCCAAGTGTCTTACCCCTCCATGGTATGTCCTTCAGTCACCCCTAAGATTGTCCTTGAGGAAGGAGGTTCCTGTGTGCCAGCAATTTGCCAATCACGCTGATCTGATCATGCCAGAGATGCTAGTCTCAGCCATATGGGGCTCGAGGGGTTCTGCTTTTGTGATTATTACCTCTTAAGAGTCTGGGACATGCAGCTGGTGATCTGATTCTCCATTATGTGCTGCTTTCCTTTCTCCAGATTTGCTCAACTTTTTTTAGGGGGGTCTTCTTAATCCTAACCCCATTAACATCTTTCTCTTATTTCTCCACAGCAGAAGATTTAGCACCACTATCTCCATTCCATCTGGGCTTATATGTACTTTTATTTTTTGGTGGTGAAATGGACAAAATGATGATTTTCCTTTTTCTTCGATGGACTATTGTGCCAACTGCCAGGCTGCCTCCTGCCCTTACAGCCCAAGTGGCTGCCTTCTTTCCATCAGCTCCCAACTTCCTCCGGTGAAGTTTAATTGCCCCAGTGCCTCCCCCTTCCCCATTCCCTCCATTTTCTCCCAAGAAGCCTGATTCAGTTGTTTGCATATCTTGAGAAACTGCTGCAGATTAGTTCTTTTTTTGCCAGTTCTCCCTGGAACTCCTGGCATTTTGTGGAGGGAGGGAGGGAGAGAATGGGAATCTTCACTGGAAGCCATGGGAAGAATTGGAAGTTACATGCTGTATATGCAATGTCCAGCAGTCTGATAAACTGATGATTCTTAATCAAGATTTTTTTTCCTGGTAGGGAAGGGACTTTTATTTTCTTTTTGAGAGGGGAAAGTGTGAGCTCTTCTCTTACTCTTCTCTTACAAAAATAGTGGCTATTTTTGAAGCAAAGAAGGCTGGCAACATTGGCACATTCTACCTGGCAAAAGACCCTTGAGTAAGTGAAGGTCTCCTAGAACTGGGATTAAGAAACCTTGCTCTCCTCATCTCGAAGGCAGGGACCATCAAGAACCTACAGACTCCATCTCTTCTGCAAGCCTCATGCCAACCCTGGGCTATTGCTGCTGCCCCTTAACAGAGGCTGTCCTTAACCCACCTCTCCTGTCCTGTGTTATGTCTGCTGAGTTGGCCTGACCATTTCCAAGAGGCTGTAGAAAGGGGAGAATGTCAAGGAAGACTTTTGGTTGAGAAGGAGCAGAAAGATGTGTTTTGGGGATGAAGAAGACCTCTAAGAAGAGCTAGTAGGAATGTATATGAAGCAATTAGTCTGAAACTGGCAGGAAGCTTCAAAACTGGCTTCCCCCCTCCCCTGTTTCTCCTTTTCCTATCCTTATAGGCCTGTCCCTTGCCTCTGCGCTGGGTTGGTTGGCAAACTAAAGGACTTGATGTACATAACTCCTGTCCCTTTTACCCTTAAAAGGTGGGGATTGCCCCGGCTTTGCCTCTTCTTTGTGCCTTTGGCCTGGGGTGCATCTCCTCCCACCCTTCCATGTGCCTTTCTTTGCCTCTGCAGTCTCATTTCTCATAATTTTGCAAATTATATTTTGTTGCTTTCTTACCTACTGTTGGCCCTAAATAGCAGAAAGAAGAGAAGTGACTAAGAGAACCTCAAATTCTCCAGTGGGGATTGGTATAGCCATGATTTCAGTCATAGCAAGCTTTTGCTCAACAGCATATGGGTGGGATATTGCAAAAATCCTATTCTGATGAATCTCAAAGTAAGGTTGGTGAGAAGTGAGTGGTGTGACTCTTACTCCTTAGGTGCCCAGAATGTACCATTATTGCTGAAGGAAAACTGATCTCTCCCCAGTTCTCCCCTCCCTCCAGTATTGTCCCCTCTCACTTTAGCATATATTAATTAGCAGGTTGGGCTAGAGAAATCAGCTGCTATGCGGGTTGATTATTATTATTTTTTAAATCCTTTTCCTTATTTGCCTTCTCCCCTTAATCTAATCTAAAAGCTCTGTTCCATGCAACTGGAGTTCTTTATTCCTCTCTTCCCCTTCCCTTATGTATTGAGGCTATGGGGTAGGAGAAAAGTGCACAACCCCACCACTCCCTTTACTTGTGCATTAAAATTCCTTATTTACCTTTTTCCCCCTTCCCATTTCCTCCCACTTTCATCTACCTTTTCTGGCAAAAATGAGCCTTTTGCTCTCTGTGACCCTAAGAGCACACTGCTCAGGGGAAATTGCCTCATCCAGACCTGGCTCCACTCTTGATTTCTCTTGTCCTCTTCTGCTCTTTTCCTGGTGCTCTTTTTTCTCAGTGGGGTGTGGGTAATAGAACAGCCATAGGGCTTTTGGGGACCTTTAACTTTTTTTTTTTTTCCTCTTTTGTTAATAAAAACACTAAACATTCAATTCCAGAGAACCAAAAATCCCACTTTCCCACCGAACACTACTAAGGGGCTTGTGTTCTGCTCCATACCTTTTCTCTTTTCTTTCTCTCTTGTTAATGCTTTTAAAAACAAATGAGTTTTTTATATAAATAAAGTTTTTAAAGTGTGTATGTGGGGGGTCTGTGTCATTTCTTCACTTCAAGCTGTTATTTCTTCCCTGCTTTTCATCTTTGTTACTTCCTTATGTATCAGTGTCCTTCTTTCCAGAGCAACCAGAAGGAGGTTATACTAGGATTTATTTTGAGCTCAGCCCCAACTCTTATGAAGCAACGTTCTTGTTAACTATATGTGAAACATTTTTTTCTCTTGAAGATTCTTAAAAATTATATGTGGCTGAAGTTGAGCATGGGAGCTTATTGCTAACTTAGAGATAGGAAACTGAAGCATAAAGAATTAATGACTTACTCTAATTACTGAGATTCTTTTGAAACATCTGACAAAACTAACATTGAATAGAGCCCACTGTAATACGTAGCCCTCTTACACTTATGACTAGAAGGTTAGAAACTACCAGTCCCAACTACCTAATAGAAAAATGTAGGATCAAATGGCCCATGTATATAAGTACTGATCACTGGGCCATAATGTTGCTTCTCAGGCTATATGCAGTCCTTTAGTTAGAAGTCAATAGACAAGCCTATTTATTAATATTTTATAGACCATATTACCTGGATTACCAGGGACTATCTTTGCTGCAGAGACCAAGGATTAAGATCTATGGGAAGAGACTTATTTTTCTGGGGCCCTTATGTCCTGTCATATAATTAAAGACTCAAGAGATTTTATGTGAAATGCTTTCTGTATGCCCAAATCTTTAGATTAAAATTATATAGCTGCTCCTGATGATGGTCCTGTCTTGTATTATTGAACTAGGACTTGGGTATGAAAACTTTTGGGCTAGTGAGACCAGGAAATCTAGCTGTTACCTTTTAAAGCTTGATTTGTGTCTAACAATTGTAGTGTTGGACTAGAAGGATGAAGTACAAAACCAAAAAGCTATTAAGAGTTTACTTTCCAAAGAGGTTTGATAGCCCAGCTTGAGATGATTTTTATCTATGTAGAAAAACCTGGCTACTTGGTCCGCAACACTTTTTTCCCCTGCTATTCTTATTCACTGACATTGAGCTAGATATAAACCCTATTCTTCCCTCTTCCTCCTGGATTAGTCCATTTGTTTTATCTCATTCAATAAATATTTGCTAAGTACCTCATATATGCTAAGCATTGTGTTAAAGTTAGGTTTAGATTAGAGAGTGCAACAGATGGATCTTTTCTCATATATTGCAATCCATGAGAATCCTCTATAGCTAAGATCCATGATCAGACGAGATTGGGTGCATTCAGGGTAGTATGGCCATACCCAAGATCTCTGATCTTAAAAACACTTCTCTCTGTGCCTTATCTAAGTACAATGAAGTGTTACACAGAATGATCCATAAAGGCCCCATCTCACAAGTTTCTTGACACATGCACTTCATGGCAGAGGTCAAAGATGGGACCTCACTTGGCCACTTTCTTTTTTCTTTTCTTTTTTTATTTTTAAGACCGCGTCTTGCTCTGTCACCCGGGCTGGATTGCAGTGGCGCAATCTCGGCTCTCTACAACCTCTGCCTCCTGGGTTCAAGTGATTCTCCTGCCTCAGCCTCCTGAGTAGCTGGGATTACAGGCACGTGCCACCATACCTGGCTAATTTTTGTATTTTTAGTAGAGACGGGATTTCACCATGTTGGACAGGCTGGTCTCAAACTCCTGACCTCAAGTGATCCACCAGTCTTGGCCTCCCAAAGTGCTGGGATTACAGGGGTGAGCCACCACGCATAGTCGGCCATTTGATTTTTTTGCTGAACTAATATTCTTTGCTACAAACTGGAAACACTTCACCCATGAAGAACTAAGGACCAGTCTTTCCATAGCATTTTTTTTTTCTCGTTTTGTCTAGTTTTATATCTGAAGGAAAGGTTCTTAATATTTTCATAGATCCAATAGACTGACTGGACCTAGCCCTATGGATCTGAGCAAGTACATAAGAATTCCTATTTGCTTGTTGAAAATACAGAGTCCCATGTTCCGTTTCCAAAAATCGATTCAGTAGGTGGGATTCAGGAATCTAAAATAATGGTAAGTCATCCAGGTTTTTTTTTTTTTTTTTTTTTTTTGAGATGGAATTTGACCTTGTCATCCAGGCTAGAGTGCAATGGTGTGATCTCACCTCAGGGCAACCTCCGCCTCAGCCTCTCGACTAGCAGGCGGCTGCCACCATGCCCAGCTCATTTTTGTATTTTTAGTAGAGACGGTTTCACCATGTTGGCCAGGCTGGTCTCGAACTCCCGACCTCAGGTGATCCACCTGCCTCGGCCTGCCAAAGTGCTGGGATTACAGGTGTGAGCCACCACGCCCGGCCCATCCAGATTATTTTGATGTACGTAGTCAGTTAACTGTGACTTAGGCACTGATCTAGTGACTTGCTTAAGGTTACAGCCTCAAAGTGGAACCCAGGATGACTGGCTTCAACTCCACTGGCAGTAATACTAGTTTCATGGTGAATGTAGATAATATGATGTGGTGATCACCATTTTAAGAGAGCATTCACAGAGGAAACAATGTTTATCTCAAAGGAATGCGTTGCTTTCAGCAGAGTTTGAGATAATGGTAAGTGACAGGTTGGTGTGTGGTATCTGGATAGGAGAAGCTTCTTATCCTGGAAATCATATGTAGATAATGCTCAGGAGATCTCATCTGGAAACTTTAAATCACTCCAGAGAGAAGCTACCTCTGGAAAGCTCAAAAACAAGATACTGCTCGGAACATTTTTTTTTTCCCACACAGCTTTAGGACTGACTTTTTTGTTGCCTGACTGTGTCACTTAAAGCATTAGTTCATCAACTGATCCGTCTAGGATTTAGAGACAGACATGGATGAAGAGAAAGCTGGAGGACGTAAGATAGAGAAAGCATAAAAATAACCATTTTGATTTGTCTACATCATTTTAACCTGACATGTATTTCTCCTTTTATGCAGTGTAAAATGACCAGGGACAGCTGTTTATGAATGGATTGAGAGCTTTACGCTTGTTACAATTGTAGGAGCTATAAGCATGTGGCAGCTAGCTTTTAAAAAAAATTTTATCTGAGAAAAAGTGCTATACTTACTTCCTTATACTTCTCTATTGTTGAAAAAGGACAGATTATTCCACTTTTATTTAGGACACAAAGGTATTACTACCTTGCTGTCTTTTCCCCCTCTATCTCTAGTGGTAATGGACAGTGCCATAAAACATTTGTGCCTGAGGAGAAAGAAATATGGGATATTTGTGGCGATGTGTCAGTCAGTTACCCACTTTTTGTCTTCACCTCAATTTTTTCCTTTCACCTTGAAGGCAGGCTTAGCATTGGTCTTATAGTTCACTCTTGGCAGAATCGGGGCAGGGGGAGTGCGTTGGTGTGCATATTTGGAACTAATTCAGGGTTCTGTTTTTGGCAGTATGCTGGATTAGATATTCTGAAAAGTCCTTTCAGCAGAAGCAACCAAGATTCTGGGTGAATATATTTATAAAAAAATAATTTTAAACATATTGCTAAGAAGGCACAAAAGTAAGGAGCCTACAGATCTTCAAAATGAAGCAAATGCTGGGATCCTCAGAAGTAACTGCCAAAGCCAGCTTTTCCTCAGAATTTTTGCCAAATTCAGCAGACCGTAACCTATTTTAGTGATTACACAAAGTAAGGACAACAGGAAATGAGAAATCTAGTAGGTTCCCTCATAAAGCTGACACCCTCAGTGTAAAGGTGAACAAGAAATAAACACTCTGTAGAAGGGGGCAGCAAGGAACTCATTTGTCTCTACCTTAGTGCCGCATGGAAGCTATAGAGTACCCTACCTGACAATTCATAACCACAAATGGCCTTCTGTGGGCTTTCAATCCAAACTTTGTTTATGCTTCCAGATGATTTCCAGAAGCAAATGCAATTCCTCTAAGGCCTCAGAACAATTCCTATAGATACTTTCAAGGCAAATGAGTGGTCTTGCAAAAAAATGAGAAACTGCACAAAGAAATAAGGCACAATGAGTGAAAATGGAGACGCAGAAGCTGATTTTTAAAAAATACTTCAGATGTTGGCATTGTTGCACAGACTATAATGAAATGAACCTTTTGAATTAGAAGTGGAAAAGCCTTTTTGAATTAGAAGTGAAAAATACGTATATGAGGTAAAAAGTTGATGAATTAAATAGATTAGACAAATTGAAGGAGGATTTGTGAATTGGAAGATAAATTATACAGAATGCATTCCAGATAAAGAGAGAATGGAAAATAGGCAAGAGATTGAGATGACAATCGAATAAGATCTAATATACATTATTTGGAACATCGGGAGATGGAGGAGGCAATATTCAAAGAGAAATTTTTTAGGACTGGATGAAAGGCAACAAACCTCAGACTTAGGGAGCCCAGTGAATCTCAAGCAAGATAAACCGGCTTATCTAATACATCAGGGTGAGGTACAGAAAACCGAAGAAAATTTCTCTAGAGAGAAAATACAGACTACCTGTAGAAAACCAGCCAGATGGGTGACTTCTGTGTCAACAATGAAAGCCAGGAAACTGAAATTTATCTTCATAATTTTAAGAAAAAAAGGAACTTACCATGAAAGCTTACCCGCAGTGACACTTTTAAAAGAAGGAGCTAATAAAAACATTTTCAGACAAAAGTAGAGTTTCCACTCACAAAAGGATGTCCTTGAGGTGGAAGGAAAATAATCTCAGATGGAGAATCAGATGCAAGAAGGAACACTGAACAGAGACTGGTAAAGCCTTCACTGTGAGAAGAATGCATAATTTATGGCAGAGAAACACAGACTAGAATAAAAATGCTGGACAACAATAGCATGTAAAGTTGAGGGAGAGATTACAACACTACTTTTCAGATTCTTCAATTCAGGAGGAAAGTAAAGATACTGATAAGACTTGAAAAACTAAGTAGGTTGATACAGAAGTAATTGCATGGAAATGGCAAAAACTGCAATTATTTTTGCACCAACCTAATATATATTAGCTGGAATAACCACTAAAGAATGAACATAGGACATATAACTTCCAAACAAGTAGAGAGGGAAGAAAGCAAAAGGAGAGTGGGCAAAGTTAGGACTGGTGGAACAAGCTGAGCCCACAGGGCAGTGGTGGTAGGTGGTGGTGAAGCACCCACCTTTGTATCACAGCACTGGGGTATAGCATGTGGCAAGTGAAATAGACGTGTGCAGCAAAGAGCAGAGTGAAGAACAAGAATAGGGACAAAGGAAATAGCTCCAAGACAATTTCCATAAAAGCAAAGTTAAGAAAAATTTTCTGGCTGGTATATGAGTTGGTCAGCCTGACTGAAAGAGTCAGTACAAATGCTTTCATATCTTGCTGATGAAATTGCAAAGTCTTATTTGTCTGAGTAGCCTCTCTGTATCCTAACTGACCCCTTGTAGGGCTGGACTAGAGCTGGAGGCTACCCTTTGACATGAAGATGTTTCATATTTAGGTACCACTGGCTTTGGAGTAAGAGAGGTCATGGGGAAGCATTAGGCTATTCAAGCTCATCAATGGGTCATGATTTCCTGGGCACCAAGAAGGGCTTACATTGATCCAAATTTTGAATTGGTGCTACATTACAATGTCACACATTTGCAACAGACATTTCTCTGTCCCTTATGGTGCACTTACACCATGTCTATACTAGTGATACAAGCTTAGATTATGTATGTGATCAAGATGTGATATCTACTGTCTTATTCAAATGCCTTTTACTTTAATCTTTTATTTCTTTTTTTGAGGTGACTCTGAAATCTAGCTCAGATTTTTGAGATCATTCAGAATGACCATCTATGTTACACTACTCAGCACTGAATTCAGGCTGTGGAACCAGATTGCCTGAATTCAAGTCTTTACTGTGCTACTTAGCTGTGTGACCTTGAACAGATTTCTAAAGCATTTGGTACCCTTCATCATGGGAAGAATAATATCTACATATTGTGAAGATTTAAAGAGATAAGGAATGTAATTTCACTTAAAGGAGTACCTGGCACACACTGTATTATTACTATTGTATTTATCACCAGGTACTTCTACGTTAATATGATATAATTAGCTATGTGATTGCTCAGTTATTATGTCCAACTACTTCACGGATGATTTCAAGGGGAACTCAAAATAACAAGCAAGTGGTATACATGTCCACACCCTAGATTAGGGAGATAGCCTTAGTCATTTGGTGGGTACTTAGACCTCTTTTGTCCAGGCTCTGTTCTAGGTACTTAAGCATTAAGACCTTTAGGAATGACTCTTGCAAGAGTGAATGTTAAGGGCTTAGAGATTACTATGTGGCATGCCCATGTGGAAGCATCTGTTTAGTCTGGTAGTGCTTGTGACAACACATAGACTTTTCCAAACCAGGATGGGAAAAGACTCCCTCACAAGATACCAGGGTTTTTTTGTGTGCCTGAAACCTCAAGAGATAAAAAAAAGGAGTAATCTTTGGGCAGAGCCCAGGAGAGATATGAAGGGATTTAACTGAATGAAAGAATGAATAAAAAGCTATATGTATTTATCAAGTACTTTGTTGTATGCTAGGCCCTATACTGGTAACAGACACATTGTGAGCACAGGTCCTTGTCCTCAAGGAATGTTTGGCAAATTACCCTCAGGGCAAAGGGTTTTAAGCAGTGAAGTCATTAGATCACTAGCTATAGAGAAGAGTATGGAGAGGAAAAGCCTGGATGATCAGAAACTGCAAAATTCTAGGCAGGGGCTAATTGTGGCTTAGTCTAGGCCATAGTATAGAAAAGAATATTTCTGGGTTATTCAGTAATGTTAACAGCTAATATTTAGTGCTGTGTAAAACTTTCTAAGTAGTTTGAATATATTGACATTTAATCACATGAACTCTATACATAGGGGAATGACATGAATATATATATATATATAATAGCAAATATTTTGGGGATAACCTTTGTGCTAGGCTTCATATATTCTTTTTTTTTCTGAGACAGAGTCTTGCTCTGTCCCCCAGGCTGGAGTGCAGTGACTGCGATCTCAGCTCACTGCAACCTCCACCTCCTGGATTCAAGCAATTCTCCTGCCTCAGCCTCCTGAGAAGCTGGGATTATAGGCGTGCACCATCACACCCTATTAATTTCTGTATTTTTAGTAGAGATGGGGTTTCACTATGTTGTCCAGGGTGGCCTTGAACTCCTGACTTTAGGTGATCTGCCTGCCTTGGCCTCCCAAAGTGAGTCACCACGCACAGCCACATGCATTATTCTTGTTTAATATTTACCACAACTCTGTGATTCTCCCCATCTTACAGCAGTTAAGTAACTTGCCTTAGGTTACACTCAGTGACAAAGGTTAAAACTTTATTTTTTTCATCACATTTGATTAGAAATGCTGTGATTTTTTTTTTTGTTTTGTTTTAATTACTAGCCTAGAGTGCTTTAAAAGGTAGAACTGGTAGAACATAGGATGAGGAGAAGAGTTGAGAATGAGTTCCTCCAGCCTCGGCAACATGGTGAAACCCTGTCTCTACTAAAATACAAAAAATTAGCTAGCTCCACACCTTTGGTCCCAGCGACTTGGGAGGCTGAGGTGAGAGGATCACTTAAGACTGGGAGGCAGAGGTTACAGTGAACCAAGATCATGCCATTACCCTCCAGCCTGGGTGACAGAGTGACACCCCATCTCAAAAAAATAAAACATAAAAAAGGAACGATGTCCTGATATCTGGGTGGTACCAACCACTGATTGAGATAGGAAACAGCGACCAGTAGAAGGATATGTTGGAAAAGAAAAGTTTTGTAGGCCGGGCGCGGTGGCTCACGCCTGTAATCCCAGCACTTTGGGAGGCCGAGGCGGGTGGATCACAAGGTCAAGAGATTGAGACCATCCTGGTCAACATGGTGAAACTCTGTCTCTACTAAAAATACAAAAATTAGCTGGGCATGGTGGCACGTGCCTGTAGTCCCAGCTACTCGGGAGGCTGAGGCAGGAGAATTGCTTGAACCCAGGAGGCGGAGGTTGTGGTGATCCGAGATTGCGCCATTGCACTCCAGCCTGGGTAACAAGAGTGAAACTCTGTCTCAAAAAAAAAAAAAAAAAAAAAAAAAAAAGTTTTGTTACAAGTAGAGTTTGAGGTGACTGGGGAACACTGAAGTGGAAGTATCCAATAGGCAGTTGCATATGTGGCACTAGGACTCAAAAGAGGCCTGGATTTTGGATACAGATTTGACAGTCTAAGCAATGTACTTTAAGCTATGAGAGTATATGAGATGGCTCAGGGAGTGTAAGTATGAGAAGAGTGGAGAGTTTAGATTTGAACCCTGTTGGTGCATAAATATTTAAGAAGGGAAAGGAGATTCTGAAAAACTAGGGAACTAGTCTGGTTTAGGAGATTTTTGTTTGTTTTTAAATTTTCATTGTTATTTTTTGAGATGGGAGTCTCACTCTGTTGCCCCGGCTGGAGTGCAATGGTGTGATCTCAACTCACTGCAACTACTGCCTCTTGGGTTTGAACAATTCTCCTGCCACAGCCTCCCAAGTAGCTGGGATTACAGGTGCCTGCCACCACGCCTGGCTAATTTTTGTATTTTTGGTAGAGACAGATTTTTGCTATGTTGGCCAGGCTTGTCTCAAACTCCTGGCCTCAGGTGATCTGCCCTCCTCGGCCTCCCAAAGTGCTGGTATTACAGGCTTGAACCACTGCACCCAGCCTGGTTATTTTTTTAAGAAGCCAATGTGGCTTCCCATTGCAAAGCAGCAGAAGAAGTAGGGTTTGCTTTGATGTGTTTCATCGTTGGAAAATATTTAATTTTTCTTCCAATCTTCCTATAATATTTGGATCTTTGGGGTCTGGAACCGTAGAGAGCATGGGTTCAATCTTCCGTTTAATTCTCCTCTCTGGCATAAAACTAGGGTTCAGAATCCAGATCAGCTTCCTGATTGAGCAAAGTGGGCAATAGTTCCAATTCTTTCCACTGTCAGGCCTGTGTCTGACTGTCCTTCCTCATCCTCTTCTCCCTACTCATCTCTTGCTTGTCCCTTGATTCCTCTCTTTCTTTGCTTTCCTCTTCCTTTCTTTCTACTAGTTCTCTAGTTGTTACCACTCTAGACCTCTACCACCAGGCAGCCTATCAAGAATTACAAATCTGGTTTTATTTCTCCTGCCCAAAAGTTTGTCCCTCAAAGAGTGGTTAGCATAGCCAATAGCACACAGCCACAGTCTACCCTGTGACTTATAGAAGGAAGCCACTTCATGTGAGGTGGTCCCCTTCAGCCAATCCCCCCTGCAGAGCAGAGATTGCCAGCTTACTTAGGATAGTCCTGAGTCCTGGAGGACTGGCAGGACTGACCAAGAACCCATGTATCCCTTTACTCTGTCCACTTTTGTCCCTTACCCTAATTCCAACAGACTTACTGCCACATCAACCCAGGCTTTCAGGAATCAGATGGGACAAGCGCAGGCTGGGGACTTGTCCTTATTGAGCAGCTCTCTACCTATAAGGCCAGTAAAATACCAAGAATGGAGCACAGTAGGTGCTGAACATAGGCGTACATAGTAACCACCAGTGATCGATGAGATAATGAATGGGTGGGTGTCCTCTGCTGGCAAAGCCCATCACTAGCCAGGAGTCTCCACCTCCCGCAACAGTGGAGTGGACCTTCAGCACACACCCCAACCCCAACTTGCCTTACCCTGACCCCATTCTGCCTCATAGATTGATTATTTTTAATATCTTGGCTTAAATTAAAAGAGCCCATATGACTTTTTAAAATAACAAGATTTAATACAGCAGATTATGAAATTAAAATTCTTGTCTCTCTTTTATGTTATGCCCCAGGAATAACTACTCTTAACCATTTGTTACATATCCTTCCAGATATTTTTCTCCATGTGCTTATGTAGCAAATCTCTTTCTCTTTCTTTCTTTTTTGTCCTTCCTTCCTACCTTCCTTCCTTTTCTTCTTTTCTTTCTTTTTTTTTTTTTTTTGAGATGGAGTCTCCCTCTGTCACCCAGATGGGAGTGCAGTGGCACAGTCTCCACTCACTGCCCTCCACCTGCCAGGTTCAAGCAATTCTCCGCCTCCCAAGTAGCTGACATTACAGGCACAGGCCACCACACCCAGCTAATATTTGTGTTTTTAGTAGAGACGGGGTTTCTCCATGTTGGCCAGGCTGGTGTCGAACTCCTGACCTCAAGTGATCCGCCTACCTCAGCCTCCCGAAGTGTTGGGATTACAGGTGTGACCTACTGCACCCAGCCACAAAGATTTTTCTTTCTTTCCTTCCTTCCTTCCCTCCCTCCCTTCCTTCCCTCTTTTTTTCTTTCTTTCTTTCTCTCTTTTCTTTCTCCTCTCTCTCTTTCTTTTTCTTTCTCTCTCTCTTCTTTCTTCTTTCTCTCTCTCTCTTTCTTTCTCTCTCTCTTTCTTTTCCTTCCTTCCTTCCTTCCTTCTTTTTCTTTCTTCTGATGGAGTCTTGCTCTGTTGCTAGACTGGAGTGCAGTGGCACGATTTCAGCTCACTGCAACCTCCGCCTCTCAGGTTCAAGCGATTGTCCCACCTCAGCCTCCCGAGTCACTGGGACTACAGGCGTGTGCTAACACGCCCAGCTAATTTTTGTATTTTTAGTAGAGACAGAATTTCACCATGTTGGCCAGACTGGTCTTGAACTCCTGACCTCAGGTGGTCCACCTGCCTTGGCCTCCCAAAGTGCTGGGATTACAGCAGGCATGAGCCACCATGCCTGGCCAAAAATTGTCTGTTTTTTTTTGAGACAGAGTCTCGCTCTGTTGCTCAGGCTGGAATGCAGTGGCCCTGATCTTGGTTCACTGCAACCTCCACCTTCTGGATTCAAGTGATTCTCCTGCCTCAGCCTCCTGAGTAGCTGGGATTACAGGTGAGTGCCACCACACCTGGCTAATCACAAAGATTTCTTTCTAATGGAATGTATGATATACATATTCTACAATTTGTTTTTTCCCATAAAGCATGTCATGGACATCTTTCTACCATATTGCGTATTAGTCATATTAGCCTTCCTTATTTTCCTCATGATTGCCTATTTTACCATTGTAAGTCTGTGCCATTTTAGACTGGTATCTTCTTGCTTCTGGGCCACCTTTCTGTGGCCAACATGGAAGTCTATAGTCCACTTAGGAGACCTTTTTCCCAGTGTGGAAACTTAGTCCAGAGTCCATGATCCTATGGTTAGGATGAACAGATAGTAAGGCCGCTTTGCCCCCTCTCTAGACAATTCAGCTTCGTTAACCTCCACCTCACTTCCCCAGAGGATTTGAAAATATGCTTCCTACTGCTCTGTGACCCTGGACAGAGATGCTAAGTATCCTGTCCCCCACTTCCTTCAGAATGTAACACGGAGAATTTTTGGCTTTAAAAAAAAATTATTTATTTACTTTTATTTTTGGCTTTTTAAACCTACATTTTTTCTGAAGATAGGGATTGCTCTGTCTGCATTCCCCAAACCTACAGTCCTGACATTGTGTGAAATGAGTGCAGAAGAAGGAAGTGGAATGCAGTTGGCTTTGAGTCCTAGCCAGCCATTTGAAGGCTACAGCCTGCTTCTAACTTGTTTCTGATGTAATTCCCAGGAAGGACCTTGGCTCAACCTGATTCTCACCATGTCTTCTCTGAACTTTTGAGAAATCAGGTCCTGAACTCTCCTTTCTGGGTCTTACTAATATCTGACTGGGGACATTTGGTATCTCAGCTTTGGCTTTACTTCCTGTAGAGTGTCTTCGATTCTGGTAACTCATATTCTAGTCATGGTACCTCATTGCTGGTTGCTTTGCAACCTGCATTCCATAGTGTCGCTTACATGAAACTGACTTTTAAAAAGTGAAACCCCGACCCCATCACTATTGTCACTCATTACTTAATGGCAAGGATATGTTCTAAGAAATGCGTTGTTAGGTGATTTCATTGTTAAGGGAATATCGTAGAGTGTCCTTATGCAAATCTAGATGGTATCATTTACTACACACCTTTGCTATGTGGTATAGCTCATTACTCCCAGGCTAAAAACCTGCATAGCATGTGTGTACCATTATTACAGTAATAATGAATACTGTACGCAATTGTAATATGGTAATTTGCCTGTCTAAGCATAAAAATATGGTATAAAAGATGAAACAACTAGTATATCTGCATAGGGCACTTACACGAAGGAAGCTTGAGGATTGAAAGTTGCTCTGGGTGAGTCAGTGAGTGAGTGGTGAGTGCGTGTGAAGGCCTGGTCTCGAACTCCCGACCTCAGGTGATCCGCCGCCTTGGCTTCCAAAGTGCTGGCGTGAGCCACCGTGTCCGGCCGGTAAGGATCATTATAATGATTTCTTTTTAACATTTAGAAGAGGGTTGACTTCTGCCAGGAAGGAGGGCAAGTCTTCACTGAGGTGACATTCTGGTTGGCTTGAAAGGGTAATTAGGATTCCACCAGTTGGAGAAGGTATGAAGTCACTCAAGTCAGATAGAATAATGTGCAAAAAGTACAGAGTATAAAAAGAATGTGGTTCATTAGGTGTCCGTGTAGGCAAGGGGAAGTCTCTCTTTATAGAAACATTTCATCTCATAATTGAAGGTGTGATTGAAATAGAATATCATTTTGCAATCCCTAATAAATGGATCTTAGGCATGGTGCATCAACAGCTGCTAACATCACAAAAAGAGATCGACATCGCCTATGAAGTAGTCTGAAAAAATATCAAGCCTGAGTCTGATCAAACTTGTGGATCCAAATACTATTTTATAGGAAACACAGAGGATGGCGGCAATGTTAAACTATACCATGAGGATGTAATTAGCAAAATGGGAGGAATTACAAATGATCCAATTTCTTTAATAAATGAATTGCAAGAAGAAAAACAATGGAGGAAGACTTATAAAAGAAAAAATGTCAGTCTCAATGCATGGATCTTATTTGGATCCTGATACAAAGAGGACATTTTATGAGACAATTGGAAATTCGAACACTGGGTATTTGATGTTACCCGGGGATTATTATTTTTAGATGTGACAGTGGTATCATGGGTTATAATTAATTCATTGTAAATTTGAGCAATGTACTGAAATTTTAATGGATAAAATGTTATGATCAGGAAATTTGTGCTTCTAAGTAGAATGGGGAAGAGTAAGTGATGGGGCTATAATTGACACAATTGGCCATGGGTAATTCAAGCTGGGCTGTGGGTTCATTATAGTGTTCTGTTTGATCTTTCTGTATATTATTTAAAATTTAAAATTAAAATTCCCTCTAATAAGTTTTTTAAAAATGGTATATTTGGGATCTAGTAGCTCCATGTGGCTGAGGCACAGGGACATACCGGGCAGCAGGATATGGGGCTATGAAGGCAGTGGCGGTGGCAGGGGTGGTGCTTGGGTTCTAAAGTTCTTCTCATGCAGGCAAATGAGTTTCACACCACCCTGAAGACCTAGCGTTCTGAAGTGGGGCCTCTGGAGCAAGGATGGGGAACAGGAGCTGAACAGAGGGGATACCAGGACATTTGAACAAGAACAGCTTTGCTCCTAACTTTTATTATATTGGGCTTCCAGGTAATATTTTATTTAAAAACAGGACTCTGAGGCTTCAAAAAATTTCTCTGTAGCCATTGTGAGAACAGTTGAATATTTTAAAGACTGTCACTTGAGCCACAGTGCAGAAGATTGGAGGTAGGGAAATTAGCTGGGAGGCTATTTTAATATGGCAAATGAATAAGGCATTTTATTTATTATTTCTTTATTTATATTTTATTTTTTTCGAGATGGAGTCTCACTCTGTCACCAAGGCTGGAGTGCAGTGGTGCCATCTCGGCTCATTGCAACCTCCACCTCCTGGATTCAAGCAATTCTCCTGCCTCAGCCTCCTGAGTACTTGAGATTACAGGTGTGCACCACCATGCTTGGCTAATTTTTGTATTTTTAGTAGACACGAGGTTTCACCATGTTGGTAAGGCTGGCTTTGAACTCCTGACCTCAAGATCCGCCTGCCTTGGCCTCCCAAAGTGTTGGGATTACAGGCGTGAGCCACCGTGCCTGGCCCAAGGCATTTGTTTTGAGAGGAATTTAGCCAATGAAGGTTTGGTCCCAGGAGGAAAACCTTTAAGGTGATATTTGTAATCATTGTTTCCCAGGCCATACTCCTAGGGAAGACAACAAAGAGGGTGTGGAAATATGCTCACTCCTTGTAACAACAAAGGCAGCCCTTCTTAGCACCTACCGGGAATAGGTTGGAACCCTGTTCCTTTCTCTTCTTTCTGGCTCTTGGCAGAGCACACAGAGAGCTCATGTCTCCCTTGCAACTGTCTCAGCGTCTTTTTTGATCAAAGTCTCTAATCTGTCCTCCTGTGCGCTATAACTGATAGTATGGTGAGGTAGGGAGTGATGCCAGCTGTTTGGGCTCACAGTAACCACTTCTACTGCTGTTGCCCCTGTCTCAACTATAGCTGCTTTCAGTATGCACCACCACATCTACTTGACAGTACTTTACCTTCTTATAGCAGCTTACATTCCAAACTGTAAGATCCCAACAGTTAGCCATCTCTTCTTCCCTTTTCTGTGAAATCTTAGAGTCTGTCTGACTAGGTAAATCCACTGACTTTCCCTCCTAGTAACCCCCCAGAGATAATGTCTCACCAAGCCCCATACCTTTAAAACACATGGATACATACTCATGTATCAAGTTGCTTATGGCTAATAAAAATGAGCTATTAACATTCCAGACTCTGCTGGGTGCGATGGCTCATACCTGTAATCCTAACACTTTGGGAAGCTGAGGTGGGAGAATCGCTTGAGTCCAGGAGTTTGAGACCAGCCTAGGCCACATGGTGAGACCCTATCTCTACAAAAAGCACAAAAATTAGCCGGGTGTGGTGGCACATGCCTGTAGTTCCAGCTACTCAGGAGGCCGTGGGAGGGGGATCATTTGAACCTGGGAGGTTGAGGCTGTAGTGAGCTATGATCATGTCACTGCACTCCAGCCTGGGTGACAGAGTGAAATCTTGTCTAAAAATACAAATAAAAACATTTAGATCTTGTCTAAAAATAAAAAACATCCCAGACTTGGTGAAATCATTTAGGTACATCTTCATGTGTCTCTATTCCTCTGGCTTTCATTCTACAGTGTCCTGGTGGGCAGGATGCATGTTTCTTAACCTTGCCTTTGCCCCTCTGACTTGATGCTTGAGTGAAGCCTCGTTAGTTCTTACTTTTTCTGCTCATTAAGATTTTAGCCTTCTTGAATTATGGAACTCTTTGAGAATTTGATGATTGCTATGGACCTGCTCCAGAAAAATGTACACACATAGCATTTTGCCCACAATTGAGAGTCTCCAGAATTTTAAAGCCATTGCAATTTAAATGCATCACGAAGACTTGGCGGCAGCGTTTCTTGATAAAAATGCAGCATTCCTTTACTGCTGCTTGTTTGGTTGGTTTAAAAAAGTAATGCAGTACTTATTGTCCTACCCTAGAATTTCTGGTGCCAGTATCACCAACTTAAAAACAATCTCCCTGGTAATTCTAAAGTTCACTAAAATTTGAGAAGTTCTGCTCTAGACTCAGCTTATCTTCATAGTCTGTCTCATCTTCCGCTCCCAGTCACTGAACTCCTGCTACAAGAGTTCAAACTCTGGAGTCCTGGTCCTTATCTAAAAAGAACACTACCTTCCTCTAGGGCTACAGTGAAGCCCGTTCATGGAGAAACACAAGTCTGACAGTGGGCTCAGGTCTCCTTCATTTCCAGGTACAGTTCTGAATTCAGAAAGCCAAGTCATGCCCCAGAGAGCCCCACTTCCCTCCTTCTTCCTGTCCATCTCTCATCAATTATTTCTGTACTCATCTTCCCCCAATTCAGACTGGAACTTTCCCTTTTCTGGAGGTGTGGCTTTCTACCATGCAAGATGTCTTGTGCTTCTGCACGTATGCTTACCAGGTATATTATTCCTGTGTGGTAGCCAGCGGTCCAGAGTCAGAGTGCCTTGTAAGTGCCTCTAAGTAGGATACAGTAAAAAGGTTTGCAGAGTTAAGCTTATATCCCACTAGATCCAGCTACTTCTTTGGGATTCAAAACTAATGACAGGGCCAGGTACAGTGGCTCAAGCCTACAATTCCAGCACTTTGGGAGGCCGAGGTGGGCGGATGACTTGAGGTTAGGAATTTGTGACCAGCCGGGCCAACATGGTGAAATGAAACCCCGTTGCTACTAAAAATACAAAAATTAGCTGAGCATGGTGGTGCATACCTGTATTCCCAGCTACTTGGGAGACTGAGGCAGAAGAATGGCTTGAACCTAGGAGGCAGAGATTTCAGTGAGCCAAGATCCCGTCACTGCACTCCAACCTTGGTGACAGAGTGACTGAAATTATCTCAAAAAAAAAGGAAAACAAACAAACTGATGACAGAGCAGAGAAGGTCATATTGAATAACTTTAAATTTATTCCTTTTGCTAGCCATAAACAATTTAAAAAATGTAAAATAATTAAAAATAATTTAGAAAGTTCAGAAAGGGCCAGGCACAGTGACTCATGTCTGTTATCTTAGCACTTTGTGGCGCTGAGGTGGGAGGATTACTTGAGCCTAGGGAGTTCAAGACCAGCATAGGCAGCATAGTGAAACCTCTGTCTCTACAAAAAAATAAAAAAAAATTAGTTGGGTGTGGTGGTGTGTACCTGTACTCCCAGCTACTTGGCAGGCTGAGGCAGGAGGATCCCTTGAACCTAGGAGGTTGAACCTGCAGTGAGCCATTATCACACCACTGCACAGCCAGGGTGACAGAGTGAGACCCCATCCTTAAATAAATAAGAAAGTACAGCAAATTTTTTTTTTTAAGTAGAGGATAAGTCAATTACAATCCTAGTTCTTGCCATCCAGAGGCAACCATTATTAACATTCTAGCATCCTTCCATCTAGTGTTTTCCTATTTTTAAAAATAATATAATAGAGACGATATAATATATACAACAGTTACCTGCTTTTCTTTGCCTGACATTGTTTTATAACATTTCTCAATTAATTCTTCCAAATCATATTTTTTTCATGGCTGCATGACATTTAACTAAATGAATATACCATTATTTAACTTTTGCCTGCTTGTTGGATACTTAAGTATAATACCTATGGATAGTATTATACATATGCTGTAATAAACATCTTTGTACTTAAATATTTTTCTTCTGGATTTTTACCTTAGAAGTGGAATGGCTGTGTTAGAAATTATGAACATTTTAAAGACTCTTGATATACAGTACTGAATTATTTTCCAGAAAGGTTAGAGTATGTAGGCTTTTCAGATTGGGTTCTTTTACTTAGCAACAACATTTAAGGCTCTTTCCTGTCATGTTTGATAGCATATTTCTTCTTATTGCTCAATAATATTCCATTGTATGGCTGTACCACAGTTTATCCATTTATCTGGATAAACAAAACGAAAACCATCATGAGTGCTTCCAAATTTTAGCGATTATGAATAAAACTGCTGTAAACATTCATGTGCAGGTTTTGTGAGAATACCGGTTTTCAGTTAATTTGAGTAAATACCAAAGAGCATGATATGGTAAGGATTTCTGTCTCCACCGAAATCTCATGTGGAATTGTAATCCCCGGTGTTGGAGGAGGGGCTTGGTAGGAGCTGATTGGATCATGGGGATAGATTTCCTCTTTGCTGTTCTCATGAAAATGAGTGAATTCTCATGAAATCTAGTTGTTTAAAAGTGTGTAGCACCTCCTCCTTCACTGTCTTCCTCTGCTGCAGCCATGTAAGATGTGCCAGCTTCCCCTTTGCCTTCCACCATGATTGTAAGTTGCCTGAGGCCTCCAGAAGCAGAAGCCGATACAACTTGCAGAACCATGAGACAATTAAACCTCTTTTCTTTATAAATTACCCATTTTCAGGTATTTCTCTGTAGCAGTGTGAGACTAGCACAATTGCTGAGTCATATGGTAAGTCTGTGCTTAGCTTTGTAAGCCGAAATTGCCTTTTCCTCCAGCAGTGAGTGAGAGTTCCTGCTGTTCTCCATCCTCTGCAGCACTCGGTGTAAATGTTAGTGTTTTGGATTTTGGTAGTTCTAATAGGTGTGTAGTGGAGTCTCATGTTTTCTCGCTCATCATTGCTTTGACTTGCAGTTTCCTAATTACGTATGGTGCTGAGCATCTTTTCATCTGCATATCTGTCATCTTTATGTCTTCTTTGGTGAAGTTTTCAGATCTTTGCCCATTTTTAAATTTTCAAAAAATTTATTAAGTTTTAAGAGTTCTTCACATATTTTGAATACCAATCCTTTATCAGATAAGTGGATTTTTTTTTTTTTTTTCGAAACACAGTCTCACTCTGTTGCCCAGGCTGGAATACAGTGGTGTGATCTTGGCTCACTGCAACCTCTGCCTTCCAGGTTCAAGCAATTCTGCTGCCTCAGCCTCCCGAGTAGCTGGGATTTCAGGCATGTGCCACCACGACCGGCTAACTTTTGTATTTGCAGTAGAGATGGTGTTTCACCGTGTTGGCCTGGCTGGGATTACAGGCGTGAGCCACTACAGCCAGGTGTTTTCCAGACAAGGTCTCTGTCACCCAGTCTAGAGTGCAGCCTTGGCCTTGTGAGCTTGAAGGATTGTCTCGCCTTAGCCTCCTGAGTAGCTGGGACTATAGTCTCATTATGTTGCCCAGGCTAGTCTTGCATTCCTGGGCTTGAGCGATCATCCTGCCTCAGCCTCTTAAAGTGTGAGGATTATGGGCATGAGCCACAGCAACTGGCCTATCAGTAAGTGTTTTGCAAATATTTTCTTTCAGTCTGTGGCTTGTACTTTCAGTTTTATAACTTACAAACTTCTAAATGATTGAGTAAATCAAGAAGGAAAAGATAGAGTACACAGGCAATTAAAAGTTACCTATATAAACAAAATAAAATGAGATATTAAAGAATGCCAAAATATTTTCAGCATATATGATAAATTATTAGATGTGTTCATTATATGCAAAGCTGATATATACATATACATATACATATGTCATATATATACACATATATATAGCCAAAAGACTTGAACAGATAATTAATAAAAGCAGCTATAGAATAAATAAATATATGGAAAATTGTTTACTCTTGCCAGTAATAAAATAAGTGCAAATAAAAACAATAAAGTATTTCTACTTTTTGGGCTTATGAAATTAGCCAAAAATTTTTCAATGCTATTGTCTAATAATATGTTGGAAAAGCTATTTATGCATGGCTGAGAGGTGTCTAAATTGGCAAAGCAATTTGCTCATATATGAAGGTCTTTTAAATTATTTTAATTTTAATTTTAAAAAATTTTTTCAGAGAGGGTCTTGCTGTGTCACCCAGGCTGGAGAGCAGTGATGCAATCATGTCTCACTGCCACTTCAACCTCCTGGGTCCAAGCAATCCTTCTCCCTCAGCCTCCTGAATCTGGGACCACAGGTGGGAAACACTATGCCCAGCCAATTTTTTTAATTTTTATTTTTTTGTAGAAACAGGGTCTTACTATGTTGCCTAGGCTGGTCTTGAACTCCTGGGCTGCTCAAGTGAACCTTCCACCTCTGACTCCCAAAGTTCTGGGATCACAGGCATGAACCACTGTGCCCAGCCAAGGTCTTCACAAATGTCAATGAATGAAGTATAGTTGTTAAGAATGTAAACTTTGGAGTCATCAAAACTTGATTATAGGCCAGGCACGGTGGCTGATGCCTATAAGTCCAGCACTTTGGGAGGTCGAAGAGGGTGGATCACTTGAGGTCAGGAGTTCAAGACCAGCCTGGTCAACATGGTGAAACCTTGTCTCTACTAAAAATACAAAAATTAGCTGGGCATGGCGCACCTGTAATCCCAGCTGCTGAGGCATGAGAATCACTGGAACCTGGGCAGCAGAGGTTGCAGTGGGCCAAGATGGCACCAGTGCACTCCAGCCTGGGCGACAGAGTGAAATCTTGTCTCAGAAAAGAGAAAACTTGATTATAAATTCTGACTATTTTTATTCATAATATGGGGATAATAATGCTGCCTATCTCATAAGGTTATTGTGTGGTTTAAATGAGAGAAAGCCTGTAAAGCACTTGGAAGAGTAACAGACACATGGTGCAAACTTAATAAATATTAGTTTTTGTTATGATTAGTAGCATCTGGTGTAGTGCCAATGGTAAGAGGAGATGTTCCCAGTGCTTCAAATCCCAATACACAATCATCTATTCAGAAGAGAAGAGAACATTGACTAGATTTACTGAGTACCAACCATATGCCAGAGACTGATAGAAGCCTTCTCATACACAGCATTCTAGGAGGTTGATGCTGATCTCTACTGCAGCAACAATGAAGCTGAGGCAGAGAGGACAGAGTTGTACAGGGTCACCCAGTAAGTGGCAGAGCTGAATTTCCAACTCAGTTCTTCCTGATATCAGTGCGTTTTCTTTCCTATTTAGGTACTTTTTTTAATGAATAGGAAATTCAAACAACATAGAAGTAAATAAAGCATCAAAGCTGTCCTTTTCCCTCTGCATCTCCACTTCCATTTTTGCTTTTCATAGAGAAATATTTGCTGTTAATATTTCCCTCCTATATATATATATATATATATATATATATTTTTTTTTTTTTTTTTTTTTTTGAGACGGAGTTTCACTCTTGTTACCCAGGCTGGAGTGCAATGGCGCGATCTCGGCTCACCGCAACCTCCGCCTCCTGGGTTCAAGCAATTCTCCTGCCTCAGCCTCCCGAGTAGCTGGGACTACAGGCACGTGCCACCATGCCCAGCTAATTTTTGTATTTTTAGTAGAGACGGGG
>PVKV010020428.1:0-39796 GCA_004027835.1 Alouatta palliata | reverse complement strand
GTGTGTGTGTGTGTGTGTGTGTGTGTAGTGTGTGTGTGTGTGTGTGTGTGTGTGTGTGTGTGTGTGTGTGTGTTTGAGACAGAGTCTTGCTCTGTCATTACGCTGGAGTACAGTGGCACCATCTCGGCTTACTGCAGTCTTCACCTCTCAGGTTCAAGCGATTCCCCTGCCTCAGCCTCTCAAGTAGTTGAAATTATAGGCACGCACCACGATGCCTGGCTAATTTTTTGTATTTTAGTAGAGATGAGGTTTCACCATGTTGGGCAATATGGTCTCGATCTCCTGACCTCGTGATCCACCTGCCTCAGCCTCCCAAGGTGCTGGGATTACAGGCGTGAACCACCATGCCTGGCTAAAAAAGACCTTTTGTAATAAGAAGGTTGAAAACCATCCAGCTCAAAGAACCACCCTCCAAATTAGACAAAACCTGCAAGACCCTGGCTCCGTAAGTTGCCTACCCAGTCCCTGCGATCACAACTGGTTTTTTTTTTTTTTTTGAGACACAGTTTCACTCTTGTTACCCAGGCTGGAGTGCAATGGCGCGATCTCGGCTCACCGCAACCTCCGCCTCCTGAGTTCAAGCAATTCTCCTGCCTCAGCCTCCCGAGTAGCTGGGACTACAGGCACGTGCCACCATGCCCGGCTAATTTTTGTATTTTTAGTAGAGACAGGGTTTCACCATGTTGACCAGGATGGTCTCGATCTCTTGACCTCGTGATCCACCCGCCTCGGCCTCCCAAAGTGCTGGGATTACAGGCGTGAGTCACCGCGCCCGGCCATAACTGGTTTTTTTTTTAATTGGGCCTCAGGTTGCTCACAAGCCCTTGCTGGAGCCCTCATCCTGTCATTCCACACCTCTTCTCCTCTACTCCGCAGACCAGTAAAGAAGAGTTTAGCTGGAGTGAGGGGGTGCTGAGAAAGACTGTGCCCTCTCATTAAGGTGGAAGATCAGGAACCCTTCTTGGACATCTCCAATAAAGGGCAAAGAAGAAAATTCCAGTTGAAAGTCCAGGAAGAGGCCAGGCATTGTGGTTCATACCTGTAATGCCAGCACTTTAGGAGGCTGAGGCAGACGGATCACCTGAGGTCAGGAGTTTGAGACCAGCCTGGCCAACGTGGTCAATACCCATCTCTACTAAAAATACGAAAATTAACCAGGCATGGTGGCATGTGCCTGTAATCCCAGCTAATCAGCAGGCTGAGGCAGGAGAATCGCTTGAACTCAGGAGGCGGAGGTTGCAGTGAGCCGAGATCATGCCACTGCACTCTATCTCAAAAAAAGAAAATCCAGGAAGAGAAACACCTCCCAGGAAATCCCCCATACCTGGTGACTAACTTCTCTCTCTCCCAGGAGCCATTTCTTTCAGGTGCCTGGGCAGGGAAGAGTTCTGGAAAGGCGCCAGAACATTTTCCGAGTTCTGGAGCTGCCCTGAGATTCTTGTGGCAGGATGTGACAGCACCTGAGTACCTCCTCAGTACTGCAGCCTCGGGCACTATAGCCAGAACAGGAGAGCTGCGCTGTGCTGGGGAGAGTGGGGAATCAGCAGTACTGGGGGGATTCTGACATGGGGGAGCTGGGACTCCTAGGTCCTTTTCCTCACAGAGCAAACTGGCCAAGCTCTGTCTCCTCCCTTGCCAACCTATCCTCTGTCACCGTATCTCCCGAGCTGCTGTCACCCTGGGGCTACCCACTCTGCTGCCCACAGTAACCCCACTGTAGTCTGGATGTCTTCTTGCTTGGTCTTTCAAGTCAGTGAATCTCATTACTTACTCTTTTTTTTTTTTTTTTTTTTTTTTGAGACAGACTCTCACTCTGTCGCCTGGAGCAACAGGCTGGAGTGCAGTAGTGCAATCTCAGTTCACTGCAATCTCCGCCTCCTGGGTTCAAGCCATTCTCCTGCTTTAGCCTCCCAAGTAGCTGGGACTACAGGTGCACACCATCACACCCAGCTAAACTTTGTATTTTTAGTAGAGACAAGGTTTCACCATGTTGGCCAGGCTGGTCTCGAACTCCTGACCTCATGATCCACCCGCCTTGGCCTCTCAAAGTGCTGGGATTGTAGGTATGAGCCATTGCGCCCTTTTTTTTTTTTTTTTTTTTTTTTACCTTGAGACGGGGTTTCACTCTGTTGCCCAGGCTGGAGTGCAGTGGTACGATCTTGGCTCTCTGCAACCTCCGCCTCCTGGGTTCAAGCAATTCTCCTGCCTTGGCCTGCCAAGTAGCTAGGAATACAGGCATGTGCCACCATGCCCGGCTAATTTTTGTTTTGTGTTGTTTCGTTTGAGACAGGGTTTCACCATGTTGGCCAGGGCGATCTTGAACATGTGACCTCAAGTGATCCGCCCACCTCAACCTCCCAAAATGCTGGGATTACAGGTGTAAGCCACTGCGCCCAGCCCCACCACTTATTCTTTTCCAAGGCCTGTGGAGGTTTTGATAGGTAGCACAAGGAGTGAGTTCTAGCATCTCCCAGTGGCTTGAACAAACAAGCCCATGTGCTGAGCATGACGACACAGGTGCCATGGGGGGAGACACCAGAGGTCAACTTCATTTTCAACTGAGGACAGAGCAAGAAAAGATTCAAGCCACTGTAACCTGTGGGTGGGACAAGGTTAGATAACAGGAAGGACTTACCATCTGATAATGAAAAGCAGGTGGTGAATAGCTGCCGCGATACCTTGTGGAGCGTGGGTTTTCCAGGTGGGTTCCGCAGAGACTAGAGGTGCTGAAGAGATGCCTCAAGAGCCAGCACAGGCAGGGGAGGGAAACAGAGGAAGTCAGACCTCTCCTTCAAACAGAACATCTTTGCCTTTTTCTCTTTTGTACACTAGGATCCTGTGTATGATTGGAAAAGGGGAAAAGGGTTCTGCTGCTTTAGAAAAAAAAAAGTTTGTAAAACTATTGTCATACATTTTTTGACCGTCGACATCCATCATTTTATTTGAGTAGGAGGCACTGATAGTTGAGCTGGGTTAGAGGTTGCAGAGAAATGGAGTATCTCATCCAAAGGGGGAAAGGTACACTAGATAAGGTTTGGAGTGACCCAGCCACGTTGGGACTCCTTGAAAAACCAGCCAGAGGTGGCATAAGTGGCGCCAGGTAGCCTGCTTGCTCCCAGGTACCAATGGCCAGCTACAGCCACAAGAGCCAAGTGGAAGACAGACGAAATACCTGGGAAAAGGAGTCTATTTGCACAGGGTTAGCTGATTTGTTCAAGGTGGGAGGAACCTGGACAGGACCCAGTCGCTGGACTCTGAAGCAGGAGCTGTATACTCTGTTGAACATAAGCCCCTCCCAGCTGCTGACTTAAGGCTTCTCTTGTCCTTCCTTGCCCCCTTTTCTCAGCCTTGGGTAAGCTCAGGTCTGGAAATCACTTAGGAAAAGCAGATGAAGCTGACTCAGAAGGTTCTGGGACCAAGGAGCTCTGGAGTCACTATAGCTGCTCTAAGAATCACAGGACCCTGGGTGGATATTCAGTCAAGGTACATGGGTATGGTGGGTGTCAGTTGTCATGGTCGCTGTGCCCAGTGGTCATGCACAGTAACAGGTTGAAAATCATCCCTGCAAGTACCCTGGGGCTGAGAATTAATAGCAGTGGTGGCTCACGCCTGTAATCCCAGCACCTTGGGAGGCCAAGGCAGGTGGATCACCTGAGGTTAGGAGTTCGAGACCAGCCTGGCCAACATGGTGAAACCCCGTCTGTACTAAAAATGCAAGAATTAGCCAGGAGTGGTGGCAGGCACCTGTGGTCCTAGCTACTCAGGAGGCTGAGGTGGGAGAATTGCTTGAACCCAGGAGGCATAGGTTGCAGTGAGCCAAGATCGCGCCGCTGCACTCCAGCCTGGGTGACAGAGATAGACCCCGTCTCAAAAGGGGGTAAAAAAATAGCATGAGTCTGTAGGATCATGGGAATTAACTGCAGGCAATGAGGCAGTTGCTGTCAATTAAAAAAAAATCATTATGGGAGGCCGAGGCGGGTGGATCACATGGTCAAGAGATCGAGACCATCCTGGTCAACGTGGTGAAACTCCGTCTCTACTAAAAATACAAAAATTAGCTGGGCATGGTGGCACGTGCCTGTAGTCCCAGCTACTTGGGAGGCTGAGGCAGGAGAATTGCTTAAACCCAGGAGGCGGAGGTTGCGGTGAGCCGAGATCGCGCCATTGCACTCCAGCCTGGGTAACAAGAGCGAAACTCCGTCTCAAAAAAAAAAAAAAAAAAAAAAAATCATTATGGAGCATCAACCCAGGGCTGGGTAACAATTAAGTAATAAGCATACAAACGCTCCCTACCCTTGTGGAGCTCATAGTCTGTGGGATAGGCAGACATTGAATAAATGATTAAAAGTGTGAGTGGCAGACAAAGAAGCACAGGTGCTGCTGCGGATCTGCAAGAGGTAGAACCTAATCTCATCTGGGCATCAGGACAAGACCTTTGAGAGAAAGGACGTTTGAAGTGTGATGTGAACATTAGAACAGAGAAAGAACGTTGCAGACAAGCATCTGCAAAAATGCACAAGTGAGAGATCATCGTGCTTTTGGGAAACTTTACAAGAAATGTGGTGAGGAAAGGGAACTGGCAAGAGATGTTCACAGGGCTGACCTATGGTTGGTGCCTTCAAGGTCAAGGATCCCAGCATTTAATTCAGATAGTTGGTGTCCATTATCTGACGCTGGGTAACAGACTACTCCAAATTTTAGTGGCTCAAACAAGAGTCATTTTATTTTTCAGACTTCTGTGTGTTGGATTGTGATTTTTCTACAAATCGCACCTGGGCTCACTCATGTGGCTGCATTCAGCTAGTAGTCAGCTGACTGGCTGGACTAATCCAGGCCTGTTGGGCCTCTGGCTCTATGAAGTCTTTCATTCTGAAGGAGGCAAGACTGAGCTACTTCACACAGAAGCTTCCAAGAGGGCAATCCCCAATGCACAAGAACTTATCAAGCCTCTCCTTGCATTATTTGCTGATATCCCATTGGCCACAGCCAGTCACATGGCTAAGCCCAGAGTCACTGTCAGAGGGGATCCCAAGAGGGCATGGGTGGGGGGCGGGATCCCCTCTGACATAGTATAACAATGTGCCACATACTTCCTCTCCAAATGTAAGATGGGAAGGTCCAGGAGATGAAAGATCACACTTGAGGCTTGGTCCAAACCGTTGGATTCTTGTCCTAGCTTTGTGGCTTGTGTAAGATGAGTGAGGTTGCTTACTCACTCTAGGTCTCAGTTTCCTCCTCTGTAAAATGGAAGGCTTCTAAATCTCAACTTCAGCAGAAACTTGTTATGCAAGAATGTAAGTATCTTCCCTCTTTTTTTTTTTTTTTTTTTTGAGACAAAGTCTCGCTCCGTCACCCAAGCTGGAGTGCAATGGCATGGTCTCAGCTCACTGCAACCTCTGCCTACCGGGTTCAAGTGATTCTCCTGCCTCAGCCTCCCAAGTAGCTGGGATTACAGGGACCCACGACCACATCCGGCTAATTTTTGTATTTTTAGTAGAGACGGGGCTTCACCATGTTAGCCAGGCTGGTCTCAAAGTCCTGACCTCATGATCCACCTGCCTGTACCTCCCAAAGTGCTAGGGTTACAGGTGTGAGTCATTGTGCCCAGCCATGAAGCACAATATAGTTTATTAAAGTTTATGTTTTTTATTCTGCTTTAATTACAAGGGATAGGTATTAGCATACCCACGTCTTCCCTCTTTAACTGTGAGACGCACACAGAAGAAAATAGACTTCCTATTGAATAGGAAGAATTGGAGCTAAAGCCTGTACTCCAGAGGCTTTTGCAAAAGTGCTATGACCTTGGGGTAGTACCAAGAAAGGGTGTGGATCCTTTTTTTTTTTTTTTTTTTTTTTCAAGTCAGGGTTTCACCATGTTGGTCAGGCTGGTCTTGAACTCCCAACCTCAAGCGATCCACCCGCCTTGACCTCCAAAGTGCTTAGATTACAGGCATTAGCCACCACGCCCAGCCATGAGCCACCACGCCTGGCCGTGGATTCTTAATAATAAGAGATGGTTCTGAATTGGAGAGTCCCCATCTCTCTGGCCACTGAACAGATGCCCCGCTAAGGCATTTTTCATCCAGAAGAATCTGGGCTATCGCTGTCTGCTGCTGAGAGCGGAGGCCAAGACAGGTGGGATTTGGGGAACAAACAGCTTACCCTAAGCTTGCCAGCGCCATACCTGCCTCATCACCCAAGATCTACTGCTGAGAACTGCAGGGGAACGCAGAGTGAAACCCGGGCAGGTGTGCCTTTCCCTGTGGGGCTTGTTAGCACTTCTCATGAAGCTGCCTGCCCTCTGAGGCCCTCAGGGGCACGTTTGTTTGTTAAATGATTGACATTGACCTAGTTCTGACCCCAGGCTGAGGCTCCCTGGGCATCTGACTCCTGGGTCTGCCTGACCCCAGGGAACAAAGATGATGACTCCAGGGGCCACATGAGGGGAAGGCAGGTCTGAGCTACAGCCACACCTATAACCTAAAACACCCATGGTTTGGGAGCCAGTGAGGGATCCCTCCCTTACCTACCATCCAAAAAACAGGGTAGATTAGCTCTTTCACCTTTTCTTTCCTTCAACCATTCATTCATTCAAGAAATATTATTGCCAGGCACTGTGATACCTTAGTAGAATACTAAGGACACTTTAATGATTCTTCCTTAATTCAGTATGAGGGGAGGTGAGATTCAGTGTGTAATCGCAGACTGACAAGTTCTATGGAAGCACTGATTTGATTTTATTTTGAGACAGGGTCTCACTCTGTTGCAGTGGTGCAATCTCGGCTCACTGCAGCCTTTGCCTTACAGATTGAAGCCATTCTCGTGTGTCAGCCTCCCGAGTAGCTGGGATTACAGGGGTGTGCTGCCACACCTGGCTCATTTTTTGTGTTTTCAGTAGAGACAGGGTTTCACCATGTTGGCCAGGCTGGTCTTGAACTCTTGACCTCAAATGATCTGCCCGCTTTGACCTCCAAAAGTGCTGGGATTACAGGCATGAGCCACCACACCTGGCCAGGAAGCATTTAAATAAGATAATATAACCTGGTCTCTCTCGCTAAGGAAGTCCCTTGAGCTCAGATGACAGGATGCATAGGGGATAAGCAGATAAACCTGCAAGTGGAGAGGAGGATGGTCCAGGCAGAGTGAGGCCGATGCAACAGCCCTTGCCAGAAGGACCATGGCTGGTATGGGGAACTGAGATGAGGTCAGTGTGGCTGGCAGCAGAGGGCCTGGAAGAGTATGGGACAGGGACTGGATATGTAGGCAGGGCTGGACCACGAAGGACCATGTAGAAAATGTTAAAGCTTTATGGTTTTTTGTTTGTTTGGGTTTTTTTTTTTTTTTTGAGACAGAGCCTCACTCTGTCACTCAGGCTGGAGTGCAGTGATGCCATCTCAGCTCACTCCAACCTCCACCTCCCAGGTTCAAATGATTCTCCTGCCTCAGCCTCCTGAGTCGCTGAGATTGCAGGTGCCTGCCACCATGCCCGAGTAATTTTTGTATTTTTAGTAGAAATGAGGTTTCACCAGGCTGGTCTCAAACTCTTCACCTCAAGTGATCTGCCTGCCTTGGACTCCCAAAGTGCTGGGGTTACAGGTGTGAGCCACCACACCTGGCCAGCTTTTCGTTTTCAATAGCAAAGGAAAACTGTTTACATAGGAGCATAACAGGCAAATTTGCACTTTGGGAAATCACTCTGGCTACAATGCAGAAAACAGGTCAGGTTGGATGTGCCAAAAGCAGCCGGGAAACTACTGTGATATTCTAGGCTGAGCTGATGATGGCTTGGCCTAGGGGCAGCAAAGGAAATAAGGAATGAATACATTCAAGAGATTTATAAAGAGCTTAATTGGGCCGGGTGTGGTGGCTCACGCCTGTAATCCAAGCACTTTGGAGGCCAAGGCGGGCGGATCACCTGAGGTCGGGAGTTCAAGTCCAGCCTGACCAACATGGTGAAACCCCGTCTTAAAAAAAAAAAAAAAAAAGAGCTTAATTGGACAGGACTTGTTGATGCACTGGACAGAGAGGTGAAGAAGAGGAAGGTGTTAGGGTATCTCTGATACTGCTGACCTACAGAACAGATGGGTGATGATGCCATCCACTAGTATAAGGAGCACTGGAAGGTGGCCACCAGATGGGCAGGACTGCATTGGGTCAGCTTTGGACTTCCTGAATTTGACCTTTTTTTTTTTTTTCAGATGGTCTTGTTCTATTATCACCCAGGCTGGAGGGCAGTGGCACAATCATGCTTCACTGCAACCTCAAACTCCTGGGCTCAAGCGATCCTTCCACCTCAGCTTCCCAAGTAGCTGGGACAACCTGTGCCTGCCACCATGCCTGACTAATTTTTAAAACTTTTTTGTAGACATGGGGGTGGAGGGGGGTCTCGTTATGTTGCTGAGGCTGGTCTTGAACTCCTGGCCTCAAGTGATCCTCTTGCATTGGCCTCCAAAGTGCTGGGATTACAGGTGTCAGCCCCTGCGCCCAGCCCTTGAGGTATCTTTGAGGTATCTGGACGTGTGCATCGGGAGCTCAAAGGAGAGGAAAGAGCTAGAGTTAGGAGCTTAGGAGTCAACAGGATCTAGGTGAGATGACTTAGCAGGAGAGGATTGTCAGAGAGGAAGAAGGCCAAAGGCCAAGCCTTGAGAAAGGAGCCTGCCAAGGAGACAGAGAAGATAGGACCTGAGAAGTCAAGTAAGGTGAAGGCTGACTTGAAAAATGCCTTCAGTGTTTGGTGACATGAAATCACCGGTAACTGTAGTAAGGGCTGTTTTATAGTGGAGGAATGGAGGTGAAACCCAGTTTTAGAATGGGTTGAGGAATCCGTGGGAGGTGAAGAAATGGAGACAGCCTGGCTGAGAGATTTGGTTGTGAAGGGAGAGGAGGGAGCTGGAGGCGGATGTGAGATTAAGGAAGTTTTTTGTTTTTGTGTTTTTAAATGAAGAGAGGAGGGTCTGTAAATGTCAACAGGAAGAATTCAAATTTGGTGGAGATGGGGCAGGGTGGTGTGGCTATATCTATGGGAGGGAGTAGGGCTAATGAAGAGATGGGTGCCTGAGAAGGGAGGAGGGAGTTGGCAGCTCGTGCGGAGCCTGGGAGGAGGGAGGTGGCAGGTTGGTGTGGCTGGCTGTGGGAGATAGGGCAGCCCCATGCCCTGGCCCCTGTGACTCGAGAGGAGAGCGGGCTGCTGGAGCTCAGCGGTTGCAGCCTCTCCACGACTGCCTCTGCTCCGGCAGCCCTGAACTGCCGTGTTTCATAATGAGTGAGCAGTGCCTCAGGTCCCTGCCCTGTAAGAGCACCCCCACCCTTGGAACGGAGCAGGAATGAGGAAAGGCTCCCAGGACTGGCAAGGGCTTGGATTAGAGGCGCTGAAGGACAGGACCAGAAATTACTTCTCAGGGGCAGGAGCACACCGCAGAGGGCAGACAGCCCGACACTTGCTCAGGAGAGAAGCCTAACTGTATATTCTGGTTTTCTTTTTTCATGGAAGGTGGAGAGGGGAGGCAGAGAGCAGTGGGACCTGAAATCCTGGTATTGGGGTGGGTGAGAGAGATGGGAGTGGAGGGTGTCGATCCTTCCTGGGCTCGGCCTGGCCCCTTTGAGGTGGAAGATGGAAAGGCTGGGGCTGGAAGGACAGCAAGAGTGCCCAGGGCCTCCAGGCTGGATCGGGAGAACCCTGCGGAGAGCTCCTTCCCGCCTAGCCTCATCCTGTAGGGAGGAGTAGGGAGGCAGGGAAAGCCAGGGACAGCAGGAGCCCCCAGGTCAAAGCGCCACTCCAGTGTAAAGCAGTAGCCATATTTTCCTAGAACTAGCCGGGTGGTCCCTCCCTTGCACAGACCACAGGGACTGTGTTGTGAAGGAGGTCCTCTTTCTTTGGGGTCCAGTGATAGCAGGGAGCCCTGTAATACGTGGCCAGTCCCCATGCTGGGAGCTGAGTCCTGGGAATGGAGAAGAGGGTTCCTGGGGAGAGTGTGGGTGAAAAGCCTTTTTAATCATTAACCTGGTTGATTTCATCTGAACTGCTGAGCCTCCCAGCTCTATTGATTTTTTCTGAAAGCACAGCATCTGGAGCTGGTGGCTGCCCAGAGACAGGGAGAGAGACCGTGGGTAGAGGTAGGGGAAGAGAGGCAGGGAGGGGAATGGAAACCAGGCCAGGAGTAGGGGGCTGGGAAGGAGGGAGGAGACAGGGTCTGAGGGCTGGGAGACTGTCAGAGGAGTCTTTGGGGATTTGAGGAGGCCAGGAAGTCTAAGCAGGCACTAGGGGAGGACGCAGCCAGCATAGCCACACAGGCAGCACTGAGAACAGGAAGGATCTGAGAGAGGACGAAACTGAAGCCCAGAGAAGCACAGTGACCTGCTCAAGATGACAAGGTCAGAGCCTGCACCAAAACTGAGGTCAGTTGATTTTTTTTTTTTTTTTTTTTTTGAGATGGAGTCTTGCTCTGTCGTTAGGCTGGAGTGCAATGGCGCAATCTCAGCTCACTGCAACCTCCACCTCCCGGGTTCAAGTGATTCTCCTGCCTCAGCCGGGACTACAGGCGCACGCCACCACGCCCAGCTAATTTTTGTTTTAGTAGAGATGGGGTTTCATCATGTTGGCCAGGATGGTCTCGATCTCTTGACCTCATGATCTACCCGCCTCAGCCTCCCAAAGTGCTAGGATTACAGGTGTTAGCCACCGCACCCAGCCGAGGTCAGTTGATTTTACTAGACTGAGGAGAGAAGAAATGAAGAAATGAAGGCCCCCGGGGTTGGGGAGAAGCTGAGGTGATGGAAAGTATGCAAAAGAGGAGATGCAATTTACAAATTACCATTTTTCTGAGGACAGGGCCTTTCTTTTTTTTACCTGTGAGGATATGGTAGACATTCAAAAATGGCTCTGGTCTGATTGAGGGTGGGGTCATCAAAGGAGGAGGAAAGGGCCAAGTAGAAGTGATGCTAGAGGCTGGGCACAGTGGCTCACGTCTGTAATCCCAGCACTTTGGGAGGCCAAGGCAGGTGGATCACCTGAGGTCAGGAGTTCGAGACCAGCCTGACCAACCTGGTGAAACTCCATCTCTATTAAAAACACAAAAATTAGCTGGGTGTGATGGTGGGTACCTGTAGTCCCAGCTACTTGGGAGGCTGAGGCAGGAGAATCACTTGAACCCAGGAGGCGGAGATTGCAGTGAGCCAAGATCGTGCCATTGCATTCCAGCCTGGGTGACAGGAGCAAAACCCCATCTCAAAAAAAAAAAAAGAAGTGATGCTAGAAAGAGCTGGAAAGCAGGGAACACCAAGAAGACACCTGTCCGTCTTCACTTAGCCAAATCCAGGGCCCTGGCAAGACAGGTTTTCACCAGGACATTTTCTGGGGCTCCTGACTCCCCACTATTTTGGACGGTAGGACTTCTAGGTCTGTGTCACCTCTGAGGCAGAAGGCGAACCACATTCTGGTGACAGGGACAGAACCACACACATGGACACTGATGTGCCATCTTGGTCCTCACAGCTCCCCTCACCAGTGCAGATCCTAGAATAGGTCTTCTCTGAGCTGGAGGGGATAAGCCAGACTGCTTCCTGGGAGAACAGAAAAGGAGCAGTGGGGCTCTGAAGACAGAATCAGTCAGGTACACAGTGAGCAGGGGCGATGTGACAGTAGAGAGACATGGGAATAGAGAACACACACGCAACGTGGCTCTGAGATGATGTGCAAAATGTTATAACTCCATAGACTGAAGCAGATACAGCATTTCTTTTTTTTTTTTTTTTGAGACGGAATCTTGCTCTGTCACCAGGCTGGAGTGCAATGGCAAGATCTCAGCTCACTGCAACCTACAACTCCTTGGTTCAAGCGATTCTCCTGCCTCGGCCTCCCGAGTAGCTGGGATTACAGGTGCATGCAACCACGCCTGGCTAATTTTTGTATTTTTAGCAAAGACAGGGTTTCACCATGTTGGCCAGGATGATCTCAATCTCCTGACCTCAAGTGATCCACCTGCCTCAGCCTCCCAAAATGCTGGGATTACAGGCGTGAGCTACCACGCCTGGCCCATTCTTTCTGTAACCTCAAGATAGTATAAAATCATCAACCATCTGACTATTTCTTTGAGTCTTATATTTTCTATGACTCGCATGCATGTTAGTTCTACTAATCTGCCTTTTTTCAGTTGATTTTTCAGCAAACCTTCAGAGGGTGCAGGGGGAAGTGTTCCTTTGGCCCCTGCAGCACCACAGGACCCTGAGGTCTTGTCTGTGGTCATGGTGGTAATGGGTGCCAGCCTGGATCAGTCCTGCATCGTGGAGCTTCACCCTGGACATTCTAAGGGGCAGGCTGCGGCTGGGGGATGAGGGATAGTAGAGGTGGTGTGTCTGAAGTGTCCTGTCTATACCATCTTTTCTCTTCCCTTTCTCTGACAGCTCAACATCCTGGTGGACACAGGCAGCAGTAACTTTGCAGTGGGTGCTGCCCCCCACCCCTTCCTGCATCGCTACTACCAGAGGCAGCTGTGAGTCCTGGGGAGAACCCCGGGGAGGTTCCAAGGCCAAGAAGGGTCAGGGAGGGGTACAGAGAGAAAGACTTGATCCTCAGATCCTTTCTTCTTACTAGGGAAGGGGAAGGGCAAAAAAAAGACTGACCAGGAGGGACAGGGTGAAGAGGGTGGTTAGAGAAGCTACACAATGGGAAAGGTGAATTGAGAGGCAGCCAGGAAGTGCTCCAGTACTGAGACAGGGCAGCCTCCGGTGGAGGGGAAAGGAAGGAGAGCAACCCCAGAGCTCACAGAACAATCTTAGGGGGCTCATTTTCTCTGCCTGAATGGGGAGACGAAGAACCCACATCCCCTCTGTCTCAGTTCTCTGACAGCATCAGCTGAACAGGCCTCAGTGATAGCTCCCCTTGCTGTGTTCTTAGCTAGGGGCCACTCCAGGTGGCTTTGCACAGTACAAGGCCATGAAGGAAAGGATCTTCCACAAACCCCTCTGCCTAGACCAGTATCAAGGAACTGAAAGCTAAAGTATGTCCTCCGTGCACCACCCAGAGTGCCACCAGTTGGATTCCACTTACTGGTGAAAGGGGGGTTGATGTGGGCTTTAAGGTAAGAGACAGTGAGGGATGATCTGGAACCCTCCGTAGCATAAAAGCAGGAAGAGGAAGGCATGAGAGGACACCAAATGTCTGAGACATGTGTGTGTGTGCAAACCTGAGTAGAGGCTTAAATCCTATCCTTGAACTTCTAGGCAGCTGCAAAACCCACATTCCCTGTTTCCTCCTTTAATGTCCCTGTCTAAAAGAAGCAGTCAGGGAGGAGGGTGCAGGTAGGATCGATGAAAGGACATTCATTCCGGGTCCTCATCCCAGTTCCTGGTTAGTGGTGTGATTAAACACAGGTGGGGCTGCCACATGTTGAGCACGTTTCAGAAGCGGTGTGTAATACCAGCTTGCTTTGCTGAGATGCTTGTGCAAATCCCTTCTCTAGAACTTGCTGTAGAGGTTTCACGTTCACCCTGCCTGGCACTTTCTCTACCACTTAGATGGTACCACTAGGTCCCAAGGCAGTAAGACAGTCAATGATTCCTTTTCTCTGGGAGCTTGACAGAGCCAGAGGACAGAAGAGATGCCCGCTAGCTGTCCCTACAGCAGCAGCAGCAGGCACAATGCACAATGCACAAAGCCCAGGCTTGTTCTTCACAGAGCCTGAGCTGAAGATCTGGGAATATGAGCTATGGGGACAGGAGAGTGAGCCTCAGCAATAGTTCCCTTCATCTATTTGCAAGGCCACTTTACACTCTGTTCTGGGTGATGGGTCTAGGGATGTTTTGCTGAGCGGTCTGAAAGCAGACTCTAGGATTCCCCTGAGATGAGATAAGGTGGCATTTGGGAGTAGGTTTAACTTGGACCCTATACCAGTTGTGGTTAGGCGTCCACAGATCTCTGCCTTCTTTCCACAGGTCCAGCACATACCGGGACCTCCGGAAGGCTGTGTATGTGCCCTACACCCAGGGCAAGTGGGAAGGGGAGCTGGGCACTGACCTGGTAAGCATCCCCCATGGCCCCAACGTCACTGTGCGTGCCAACATTGCTGCCATCACTGAATCAGACAAGTTCTTCATCAACGGCTCCAACTGGGAAGGCATCCTGGGGCTGGCCTATGCTGAAATTGCCAGGGTGAGAGGAACAGGGCTTGGCCCTACACACTGTCTGCACACTCCATACTACACAGAGAAGGAATTAGGAGAGAGAAGGAGAATTAGCCGAAGGAGGGAAACAATCAATTTAAAGGATTATTTAACAGGAGTATAGGATGGGAGTCTAAATTTTAGCCCTATAGAGGGCAGAACTAGAGTGAGAGAAGCTGTGATAGGTACAGGAATAAGTCGTGGTTTCTATGTACTCTAAGATTTTTTTTTTTTTTTTTTTTGAGATGGAGTTTTGCTCTTGTTGCCCAAGCTGGAGTGCAATGGCATGATCTTGAGTCACTGCAAAACCACTGCCCCCCAGCTTCAAGTGACTCTCCTGTCTCAGCCTCCCAAGTAGCTAGGAATACAGGCGCCCGCCACAAGGCCCAGCTAATTTTTTGTATTTTTAGCAGAAATGGGGTTTTACCATGTTAGCTAGGCTGATCTTTAACTCCTGACCTCAGGTGATCCACCCACCTCCGTCTCCCAAAGTGCTGGGATTAGAGGCGTGAGCCACTGTGCCTGGCCACTCTAAGATCTTTAATAAAGGCCCCCATAAATCTAAAGCAGGTTAAGGATATGGGGACAAAAGACATGTGAATCTGGCTGGGCGTGGTGTCTCATATCTGTAATCCCAGCGCTACAGGAGGCTGAGGCAGGTGGATCACCTGAGGTCAGGAGTTCAAAACCAGCCTGACCAACATGGTGAAATCCCATCTCTACTAAAAACAGAAAAATTAGCCGGGCATGTTAGCACATGCCTGTAATCCCAGCTACTCGGGAGGCTAAGGCATGAGAATCACCTGCACCTGGGGGGTGGGGGTTGCAGTGAGCCAAGATCACACCATTGCACTCCAGCCTGGGCAATAAGAGTGACAGTCCGTCTCAAAAAAGAAAACAAAAAAAAAGATCTATAAATCTGTGAACCTATCGATACTGTCCTGTTTGCACTGCCAAGGCTCTTGCTAATCCTCCCTCTGTCAAATCTCAGTGCATTAAGATGGTCTTTCCCACAGAGTATCCCCCAAGCTTTCAAATTTGCCTTCCAGTTTAGACAGCTGGCCTCTGTCCTTTAGGGCCATGAGAACTCACTCCTTGTCTCTTTCTGCCAAAGCCTGACGACTCCCTGGAGCCTTTCTTCGACTCCCTGGTAAAGCAGACCCACGTTCCCAACCTCTTCTCCTTGCAGCTCTGTGGTGCTGGCTTCCCCCTCAACCAGTCTGAAGTGCTGGCCTCAGTTGGCGGGAGCATGGTGAGTAGATTCTCAGAGAGGGGAGGTCCTGGCACTGGGGGAGAGATGGGTGCCATCTGCCCCCCTCTCTGAAAGCTACACCACAGTTTTGGCTCCAGTACTTAAGAATCAAGAGAAACCTCTTTATATTCCTTACCCTCACTTTATTTTTCTATTCTTTTCTTCTTTGCATTATTCCAGAAAGGAATTAAGGTATCTATGGTAAACTTGGAAAGGAAGGCAATTAGCAAAATTTCAAAGGAAATGAAAATAAGACCTATTGAATTAAAATTATTCATTTTGACAGTCAGAAGGCAGAGATATAAGGAGTTTGTCTATTTATTAATTAATTAGAACAATGGTAAATTGTTCTCCAATAAGCAGAGAAAATATAACTTGTAATAGAAACAAATAACCATTCATTCAACATTTATTGTGGCAGTTTAGATTTAAATTAACTTTATATCAAGGGCTGTATGATTCTGAAACAAATAATTAAAAATCCTGGAAAGTCTTTTTTGCTGAACACATTTAACAAACTAGAAATCACTTTGGGCATGATTTGATTAGAAGCAGAAAGATGAAAAGGGTAACCTGTAGAAGACCTTCCCACCCCAAGAAATCACTGATCTTATTGCTTGGTCCTTGAGGGACTCTCTCTCCTTCTGTACCAGGACACGGGCACCTGCCTCTTTTTTTCCCTAGATCATTGGAGGTATCGACCACTCACTGTACACAGGCAGTCTCTGGTATACACCCATCCGGCGGGAGTGGTATTATGAGGTGATCATTGTGCGGGTGGAGATCAATGGACAGGATCTGAAAATGGACTGCAAGGAGGTAATAAAACCAGGGAGGACCCAGGGAACGTGAGTGGGTAGGCAATACAGTGTGAAGGAAGACTCTAGTTATGATGTTGGGAGGATGAGGCAGAGGTAACAGGGCCTGCCGAAAGGGTTTCGAAGTTGAGCCTAGAATAGTCGGGGACTTAATGGTCACACAGCAGGACCTAAGTTTTGGGGCCTAGGGACTGGTAGTGGAAAAAAAAAAAACACGGAACTAGTTCTGACGTCTGGACTTTAGTCACTGCCTTGCTTCGTAGCCTTGGGCAAGTCTTTTGCAAGACATGGTGACAGAATGAAGAGTCTGTCTTTGGAGTCGGGGAGAACCAGATCTGAATCTGGCTCTGATGTCTACTACCTATGTACCCTTAGGCCAGTTACTATTCTGTGTTTCAGTTTCCTTATCTGCAAAACAGGTAAAAATAACTTTCCCAGAATATCAGAGATAATGTATAGTGTTTATCTCTGTGCTTGGCAGTACTCAATAAAAGGTAACTAAACAATTTATGTCTTCCTTCCCTAGATTCTTATGTATGTTAAATTAGAAGAGATATAAATGTACTAAGAAAAGTTAAAAGCGGCCAGGTGCCGTGGCTCATGCCTGTAATAATCCCAGCACTTTGGGAGGCTGAGTCGGGCAGATCATTTGAGGTCAGGAGTTTGAGACTAGCCTGGCCAACATGGTGAAACCCCATCTCTACTGAAAATACAAAAAAAAATTAGCCTGGCGTGGTGGTGGGCACCTGTAGTCCCAGCTACTTGGGAGACTGAGGCAGGAGAACGGTTTGAACCTAGGAGGCAGAGGTTGCAGTGAGCTGAGATGGCACCACTGCACTCCAGCCTGGGTGACAGAGCTAGACTATATCTCAAAAAAAAAAAAAAAAACCGTGTACCTTCCATCTGTTGGGCACAATTCTAAGTGCTTTGAAATGTTGATTTACTTAACCCTTACAATAACCATTTGAGGTAGGTACTATTTTTATCCTCACTTTAGAGATGAAGAAACTGAGGCACAGAGGTTAACTTGTCTAAGGAGGTACACTTAGGAGGTGCCAAAGCCAAGATGCCAGCCCAGCCAGGGCCCCAGCAGTACTGCCCAGAGCCCAGCGTCAAAAACCTTTTCACTCTAACCCTCTCTTCTCCCTCTCAGTACAACTATGACAAGAGCATCGTGGACAGTGGAACCACCAACCTTCGTTTGCCCAAGAAAGTGTTTGAAGCTGCAGTTAAATCCATCAAGGCAGCCTCTTCAGTGAGTGGACTAAGGATGGGGGTAAAAGAGATGGTACAGTGTCTGAGGGAGGCAGTGAGTCACGTTCTTCAGCGAGAGCCAAGATGTCTGCACTTAGACCCTTCTACTCAGAGCTCTTACTCTTCCCCTGGTGGGGCGCAGTGCCTCACACCTGTAATCCCAGCACTTTGGGAGGTTGAGGCAGACGTATCACGAGGTCAGGAGTTCAAGACCAGCCTGACTAACACGGTGAAACCCCATCCCTACTAAAAGTACAAAAATTGACGAGGTGTGGTGGCACACGCCTATAATCCTGGCTACTGGGGTGGTGGTTGCTGAGACAGGAAAATTGCTTGAACCCCGGAGATGGAGGTTGCAGTGAGCTGAGATCATGCCACTATACTCTAGCCTGGGCAACAGAATGAGACTCCGTTAAAAAAAAAAAAAAAAAACCCTTTTATGGGTGTCACTTTGCTCATCACATGACCCTGGTACAAAATTCTGACATCACACTCCCACTCTCTTCCTCTAATCCTTTGTTTGGTTTACCCCTCCCCACTTTGGATATTTCTTTTTGGAGACAGAGTCTCACTCCCTCACCAGGTGCCAGGCTGGAGTGCAGTGGTGCAATCTCAGCACACTGCAACCTCTGCCTCCTGGGTTCAAGCAATTCTTCTGCCTCAGCCTCCTGAGTAGCTGGGACTACAGGTGTGCGCCACCACGCCCAGCTAATTTTTTTGTATTTTTAGTAGAGACAGGGTTTGACCATGTTGGCCAAGATGGTCTTGATCTCTTGACCTCGTGATCCGCCCGCCTTGGCCTCCCAAAGTGCTGGATTACAGGCGTGAGCCACCGCGCCCGGCCCACTTTGGATATTTCACTGGAAAAGCAAATAAAGGGCCAAGTTAATGTATCTGAACATGGGAGGGGTGAGATGATAAAGAGGCTTTTCTTCATTGTTATCCCCTTCTTGCCAACACAGACGGAGAAGTTCCCTGATGGTTTCTGGCTAGGAGAGCAGCTGGTGTGTTGGCAAGCAGGCACCACCCCTTGGAACATTTTCCCAGTCATCTCACTCTACCTCATGGGTGAGGTTACCAATCAGTCCTTCCGCATCACCATCCTTCCACAGGTATGTCCCAGCCTGAGTCACTGGGATCCCAGAAAGGGGGCAGAGTACACACTGGGAGACTGTGAGCAGGCATGGTTTGTCAGAACTTGGAAGACAGATGAGTAGTGTCCAGCAGTAAAGGGGTCTTAGAAAACCCAATGCGTCAGAGCTCAGGGATGGCAAAGGGAAGGGCACAGATGCCTAGAAGGCAGAAATGGGGTGAAGGAGAGTGAGGAAGACACTCACCCTGTGACTGCTCACCCCTAGCAATACCTGCGGCCAGTGGAAGATGTGGCTACGTCCCAAGACGACTGTTACAAGTTTGCCATCTCACAGTCATCCACGGGCACTGTTATGGGAGCTGTTATCATGGAGGGCTTCTATGTTGTCTTTGATCGGGCCCGAAAACGAATTGGCTTTGCTGTCAGCGCTTGCCATGGTGAGAGTGCCAGGGTTGAGGGTTTGGGGTCAGTCTCTCCGTATCTTCCTTGTCAACCAACAGTTAGTATACCCGGGTCCCTGTCAGTTTAGGGGAGGGTAGTAACAGTTGACTCAAACCTAAGTCAACAATTCTGCAAAAGCTAGTGTGGTTGTCCTTTTTTTTGTACTGCCTGCCATACTGACTGCTGCCTGGATTGGTAACCTCTGTTGGAAACCGAGCAGCAAGAGCTGCCAGGGTACCTTGGGAAGCTCTTGATGCAAGGGTAGCAGGCTGAGCCTACAGTGACCCTGTCAGCTGCCACATGGCAAGGTTGAATGCTACTTCAGAAAGGTGGCAGGATTTTGCAGCTGGATTTCAGCAGCAAAAAGTAAGTTTACTAGGTGTGGCTTTTGGTCAAGGGGCTGGCTTTTGGTCAGCTCAGAAATACTGACTTTTAGTTATCACTCCTACCAGCTGGGTATACAAGGAAGGGCTGCTCGTCCCAGTGACTTGGGAGGGAAGACAGGCTTCTACCTGGTGCTGGCTTCCCGGCCTGCTCCTAAATATCTCCTGGGAAGGATATTGGATAGATTCTGCAGGGGCTAATTTCAGGGTCTCTCTATGAGGAAGTTCTTTTTGTTATATAACCCAAACTACTCTATGACAATGAGAGCTGTCCATTCACATTTGCCCTCTCCCCAGTGCACGATGAGTTCAGGACGGCAGCGGTGGAAGGCCCTTTTGTCACCCCGGACATGGAAGACTGTGGCTACAACATTCCACAGACAGATGAGTCAACCCTCATGACCATAGCCTATGTCATGGCTGCCATCTGCGCCCTCTTCATGCTGCCACTCTGCCTCATGGTGTGTCAGTGGCGCTGCCTCCGCTGCCTGCGCCAGCAGCATGATGACTTTGCTGATGATATCTCCCTGCTGAAGTGAAGAGGCCCATGGGCAGAAGATAAGAGATTCCCCTGGACCACACCTCCGTGGTTCACTTTGGTCACAAGTAGGAGACATAGATGGCACCTGTGGCCAGAGCACCTCAGGACCCTCCCCACCCACCAAATGCCTCTGCCTTGATGGAGAAGGAAAGGCTGGCAAGGTGGGTTGCAGGGACTGTACCTGTAGGAAACAGAAAAGAGAAGAAAGAAGCACTCTGGTGGCGGGAATACTCTTGGTCACCTCAAATTTAAGTTGGGAAATTCTGCTGCTTGAAACTTCAGCCCCGAGCCTTTGTCCACCATTCCTTTAAATTCTCCAACCCAAAGTATTCTTCTTTTCTTAGTTTCAGAAGTACTGGCATCACACCCAGGCTACCCTGGCATGTGTCCCTGTGGTACCCTGGCAGAGAAGAGACCAATCTTGTTTCCCTGCTGGCCAAAGTCAGTAGGACAGGATGCATAGTTTGCTGTTTGCTTTAGAGACAGGGACTATATAAACAAGCCTAACATTGGTGCAAAGATTGCCTCTTGAATTAAAAAAAAAAAACTAGATTGAATATTTATACAAATGGGGGCGGCTGGAAAGAGAAGGAGAGGGAGCACAAAGACAGGGAATAGTGGGATCAAAGCTAGGAAAGGCAGAAACACAACCACTCACCAGTCCCAGTTTTAGACCTCATCTCCAATATAGCGTCCCATCTCATAAGATGGGTGTTGTTTTCAATGTTTCATTTTCTGTGGTTGCAGCCTGACCAAAAGTGAGATGGGAAGGGCTTATCTAGCCAAAGAGCTCTTTTTTAGCTCTCTTAAATGAAGTGCCCACTAAGAAGTTCCACTTAACACATGAATTTCTGCCATATTCATTTCACTTGTCTCTACCTGAACCCTTTATTCTACATATGATAGGTAGCACTGAAATATCTTAACGCCCTAAGCTCCAGGTGCCCTAGGGGAGAGCAACTGGAATATGGCAGGGCTGGGCTCTGTCTTCCTGGTCACAGGTTCACTCTTTCCCCCAAATCTTCCTCTGGAGCTTTGCAGACGAGGTGCTAAAAGGAATAGGTAGGAGACCTCGTCTACCTAATCCTTAAAAGCATAATGTTGAAGATTCATTCAACAGCTGTTGCCCTATAATTCCTGCCTGGATTTTTTTCCTATTATGCTGTAAGAAGTGGCAAGATCTTTACATAATACAGAGTGGTTTCACTGCCTTCCTACCCTCTCTAATGGCCCCTCCATTTATTTGACTAAAGCATCACACAGTGGCACTAGTATTATACCAAGAGTATGAGAAGTACAGTGCTTTCTGGCTCTAACATCATTGCCTTCAGTATCAAGGCTGCCTGGAGAAAGGATGGCAGCCTCAGGGCTTCCTTATGTCCCTCACCACAAAAGCTCCTTGATGAAGGCCATCTTTTTCCCCTATCCTGCTCTCCCCTCCCCACTCCTGACGGTACGCGGGTACCCGGGCTGGTTCTTGGGCTAGGTGGCGGGGACCAAGTTCATTTCCTCCTTATCAGTTCTAGCATAGTAAACTACAATACCACGTGTTAGTGGGAAGAGCTGGGTTTTCCTGGTATACCCACTGCATCCTACTCCTATCTGGTCAACACAATGTTTCCAGGTATGGGACCTGCTAAGTGTGGAATTACCTGATAAGGGAGAGGGAAATACAAGGAGGGCCTCTGGAGTTCCTGGCCTCAGCCAGCTGCCCACAAGCCATAAACCAATAAAACAAGAATACTGAGTCAGTTTTCTATCTGGGTTCTCTTCATTCCCACTGCACTTGGTGCTGCTTTGGCTGACTGGGAACACCCCATAACTACAGAGCCTCACAGGAAGACTGGAGACTGTCCGCTTCTAGCTTGGAATTTACTGTGTAAATAAACTTCCAGAACTGCTACCATGAAGTGAAATGCCACATTCTGCTTTATAATTTCTACCTATGCTGGGGAAAACTGGCTTTTTCCCAGCCCTTTGCAGGGCATAAAACTCAACCCCTTCAATAGCAAGTCCCATCAGCTTATTATTTTTTTAAAGAAAACTTGCACTTTGTTTTTACAGTTACTTCCCTCCTACCCCAAAACTATAAACTCTAAGTGTAAAAAAAAACAAGGTCTTACCAACAGCTTCTTGCTTGTACAAATATGTATTATACACCTCTATTTTTAAACTCTACTCCTGAAAAATGACTGTCCCATTCTCCACTCACTGCATTTGGGGCCTTTCCCATTGGTCTGCATGGCTTTTATTATTGCAGGCCAGTGGACAGAGGGAGAAGGGAGAACAGGGGTGGCCAACACTTGTGTTGCTTTCTGACTGATCCTGAACAAGAAAAAGAGTATCACTGAGGCCCTCGCTCCCATGCACAACTCTCCAGAACACTTATCCTCCTGCTAGAGTGGGCTTTCCAGGGTTTTCACTGGGAAGCAGTTAAGCCCCCTCCTCACCCCTTCCTTTTGTCTCTTTTTATTCCTTTGGTTTCAAAGGTTTTTGGAAAATAAACAATATGCTTTACACTCATTTCTAATTTCTAAATTTTCAGGGGATACTGAAAAATACGGCAGGTGGCCCAAGGCTGCTGTTAAGTTGAGGGGAGAGGAAATCTTAAGATTACAAGATAAAAAATGAATCCCCTAAATGAAAAGAACAATGGAACTGATCTTCCATTTTGCCGCCTTTCCTGTTCATGACAGCTACTAACCTGGAGACAGTAGCATTTCATTAACCAAAGAAAGTGGGTCACCTGACCTCTGAAGAGTTGAGTACTCGGGCCACTCCAATCACCCTACAAGATGCCAAGGAGGTCCCAGGAAATCCAGCTTCTTAAACTGATGCTAGTCAATAAACCTGGGCGAGTGAAGCAAGAGAATTGAGAAAGAATCCATCTGTGAGCGGACAGGCAAGGATGAAAGACGAAGAAGGAAAAGAGTAACAAAAGCAGAGAGATCATTTAGCTGGGGCTGAAAGGAAAAGTCTTTGCTACCCTGACATGTATTGCTAGCAGGTCCCAGAATGGAAAAAAAAAAAAAAAAATTCAGCTGTTGGTAATATAATAATGTCCCTGGAGCCAGTTATTTAAAAAAAAAAAAAAAAAAACCTCTTAGTTTTTACTTGTTTAATTCTAAAAGAGAAGGGAGCTGAAGCCATTCCCTGTAGGAGTAAAGATAAAAGGACAGGAAAAGATTCAAAGCTCTAATAGAGTCACAGCTTTCCCAGGTATAAAACTTAAAATTAAGAAGTACAATAAGCAGAGGTGGAAAATGATCTAGTTCCTGATAGCTTCCCACAGAGCAAGTAATTTATAAACTTGAAATCCAAACTACTTTCTTAATATCACTTTGGTCTCCATTTTTCCCAGGACAGGAAATACGTCCCCCATAACTTTCTTGCTTCAAAAATTAAAATCCAGCATCCCAAAATCGTTCCGTAAGTAATTCTGCACAGACATCTCCTCACCCCAGTGCCTGTCTGGAGCTCACCCAAGGTCACCAAACAACCTGGTTGTGAACCAACTGCCTTAACCTTCAAGGGGGTGGGGGGGGTTAGCTAGACAAGGAGACCAGAAGTGAACAGGAAAGGGTTAGGACTCCACAATGTTGGCCTGTCAGAGCTAGATTAGAAGCCAAGCCAGGGGCAGCAACAGAAGGCTTGGCCCAGGAAAAACCTGTGGGTCATGCTAATTTCTATCCAGAAAATAGGGTGGACAGAAGCTTCTGGGGTGCATGAAGGAACTGGGACCTGGTTATGTTGTTATTCTCCGACTGTGAATTTTGGTGATGTAAAACAGAATATTCTGTAAACCTAATGTCTGTATAAATAATGAGCGTTAACACAGTAAAATATCTGGTAAGAAGTCAAACTACAGGGTTACTTTTTTTTCCCCAATCGGAGTCTCATTTTATCCATTTGGAGTAGAGTGGCTAAAACAATACTGAGGCTTCTGTAGGCTTTCAGTAAGCAAGGCATCTGGTTGGACAGTGGGTGAGCACCAGGCTTCAAATCTGCATACATGAGCCTTAAGAAAATGGACTAGAGGCTGAGCCAAACCAAAGCAGGATGGCCTTAGAGCAACAGCAGCTTCCTAGGTGGTTTTTATATTGTGAAAACAGCCCTGGGCAGGGATATCATAATTTCAAGGCCAAACTAAACATCATCTTCCCTACAATCTGCATCCCCCAGAGGAATTGCAAGATGAGGGGGAACAGACTGTTTCTGCATAATATACATACTTTCATTTACGAACATTGGAATACAGACTTTCTATACACACATTACCTATATAATAAAAATGTACATGGCGTGAGTATATGTCACTGTATAAATATAGAGTTTTAGAAATCTTGAACCCGCACTTCCTGTTCACATCAGTTTCTCCTCTTCTTCCTCCCCAGTCAGGTCCGTCATTTAAGAGTTGGACAAAAGGGACAAGCGTCATTTGTGTTGGTCTGGGCCCAGAATTTGATACACTGGAAAGAAAGAAAGACATACCTCAGGTTTATGTGGAAAGACAAAGAGAAGAAGGATAGAGTGCCAATAAGGTTCAACAAGGCCTAAGTTAGAAAAGTTCTTACTGTGAGGTACAAGAAGGGCTCTTTTTTTTCTTTTTTTTTTTTTTGAGACAGTCTCACTCTACCGCCCAGGCTGGAGTGCAGTGGTACGATCTCAGCTCACTGGAACCTCTGCTTCCTGGGTTCAAGCGATTCTCCTGCCTCAGCCTCCCAAGTAGCTGGAATTACAGGTATTTGCCACTATGCCCAGCTAATTTTTACATTTTTAGTAGAGATGGGATTTCACCTTTTTGGCCAGGCTGGTCTCAAACTCCTGGCCTCAAGTGATCTGCTTGCTTCGGCCTCCCGAACTGCTGGGATTACAGGTGTGAACCGCGGCACCTGGCCCCAAGAAGGGCTATTTCAATGGCTCTTACCCTAAAAGAATCCTCAGAGCAAGTGAACCTGCCCTTTTTATGAGGAACATTAACAATGAGCTGATGAAAGTGTTCACGGTGCTACTTTTTGTTGAATGTCTAGTGTGGCTTGCTCCCCCTTAGGATCCATTTTACCTGAGATGAGCATTCCTGTTCTAATTCCCACCACCCTCAAATCTTATTCAGAAATTTTTCTTACCAAGAATGTAGATGTAAATTCAGTTTCTACCTCTTGGAAAAGCAAAATGAATGAAACAAAATGGTTAAGAAGGAATCATCCCTGCTACTAACAGACTTAACTCTTCTGGCAACATAAAAGAATAGGAATGACTTGTTGGTCTGTGAAGATAATCTCTAACAGGCAAGCCTTCCAAGCTATTCTGTTAATGGAGTTACTAATCTCATACTCAGGTCCTCCATTCCATTCCTCTTATCTAGGCAAAGTCTTTTGACAATGCTACATTTGGAACAACAGTTAGATATGTGGGATTATCACTCACTGTCAATTTTCCAAGGAAGGGACTTAGTGCTCAGTATGAATTGCTTATCCAGTCCCCTGAACGGAATGGGGTAAAAAGAAGCTGAGAGATCCTACCTGCAGTATTCTAAATTCTGCTAATATTTAAGCCACCGTTTACTGAAAACCTTATGATTAGATATTAAAGACCAGGTGCAGTGGCTCAGGCATGTAATCCCAGCACTCTGGGAGGCTGAGGCAGGAGGACCACTTGAGCCCAGGAGTTTGAGACCAGCCTGGGCAACAGAGCAAGACCTCATCTCTACTAAAAAAGAGAAAGAAAAAAATTTGCTGGGCATGATGGCATGCGCCTGTAGTCTCAGCTAATCGAGACTGAAACATCTTGAGCCTAGGAGACTGAAGCTGCAGTGAGCTATACTCGTGCCACTGCATTCCAGTCTGAGCAACAGAATGAAACCCTGTCTCAAAGAAATGCCGGGTTTGGTGGCTCATGCCTATAATTCCAGCACCTTGAGAGGCCGAGGCGGGTGGATCACAAGGTCAGGAGTTCGAGACCACCCTGGCCAATATGGTGATACCCCCGTCTCTACTAAAAATACAAAAATTAGCCGGTGTGGTGGTGGTCACCTGTAGTCCCAGCTACTTGGGAGGCTGAGACAGGAGATTCGCTTGAACCCAGGAGGTGGAGGTTGCAGTGAGCCAAGATCGCTCCACTCTAGCCTGGTGACAGAGTGAGACTCCATCTCAAAAAAAAAAAGAGAGATGTTAATAACGAGCACCAACACAGTAAAAGAAAAGTTATTTTAGCTGTCAGGAAAAAAAAGTAGAAAACGAGAAAGAAAAATTATTTTAGGTGTCAGAATAAAAAGAGTAGAAAATGAGGAAGGTCTCTAACACCTACCTCCTTGTGCAATACATGAGTACACGCCATTGGATGCAGCTCACTGGGCTGGACGAGTTTCTGGCACATTAAACACAGCTTACAGGTAGCTGGAGCCTGTAGAACAGAGGAGACATAGTCAAAATGTAAGGAAATTTGGGTCTCCTTGCCGTTTATGACCATAATGCCATGTAGCAAAAAGATTTCTATCAAAAGAAATAAAAATCCAAATATAGATTCTTGCCTAAAATACTTGCATTTTCCCAGTAGGGCTGCAAATAACCCAACTGATGGTTTCTTCCTGCACTCCACCTGTAAACCCACTACTTCCTCACCTCCAGCTTCTCCATACCACAGTGTTCAAAGAAAAAGAATCTTACATGTGAAGACCTTCCAGGATATGAAACTTGGGCAGAAGGCAAGAACATTGGGGTACTGATTTGGGCCAGTGGAGCAGGGAACAAGGCCCGGATGCGACCAAGTGGCTGTAACAGAGCATATCACAAAAATCACTTATTTCCTAGTGCAGCAAAGGAAAAAAGCAGACTAACTACCACTGGCTGGAATGTTTCTTCCCGCCCCATGTTTTTCTGAAATCTGCCTCTTTCCCACTCCTCAGTAGGCCTAAGTCCTCTCCTGAGTAGCTTTCCTCACCTGAGTGCTTGCTGCCACCCGCTCATGTTCTGCCAGACGTGCAGCAACCAACTGGATAAGTTCCTCCATGGTCAGGCCTGCCATAGTGGTACGTGCTGTCTTGATCTGCTGAAGAATGTTGGTCATCTGGGCCCTGAGAAAGAAAAATGTTGAGGGAGAGAAAGCCTATACTATACCCATGGGGAACACCCATGTAACATCCCCTGTTTTAACTCATAAGCATTTCTCTGATAAAGGCATTTGAGTTAGTTAGTCCTTGAAGATACTTACTTATTGCACTGTGGGAACCGAGTCAACAGCTTCTCCAGGATCTTCTCCAGTTTGTCTACTGGTTGTGGTCGGGGAGTTTCAGTAGAAGCCTTAACACCACCCAGGCCTGGGGGAGGTGGGATGGAGGCAGCAGGGGGCATGTGTGGACCGTGAGGGCTGACAAGGGAACCCAAGCCAGGGCTGTTTCTGCCATGAGAGCCAGGAAGGGGTGAGGAAGGCTGGCTGGGCTGGGAAAGGGTAGGGTTCAGGATTGGGAAAGACAAGGAGCGGGGATCTGCACTGGGCATAACCATGGGCATTGTGACCTGCCCAATGGAGAAGGGCATCCGAGGAGACAAAGAGGGACTGGGTTGAAACACCTGAAGCATGAAGTCTGTCTGTAAAGGAGAAGAGGTAGAGGACGAGAGAGAAAGGAAGAAAAAGAAAGTTTAGAAAACTGGAGAAGAAATCAATGAACAACTCTTGCTGAATAGGGATGGTCACAACATCTTCATAAAAAGAACAAGTACAAGACTCTGCTTCTGCTACCAACACAGAAAGGTGAACTTCCCCGCAAAGCCAGCTCTCTTACCTCTGAAGGGGGTGGAGGTAAAGTGGGAGTAGGGATTTGAGGAAGGCTGCTCAGCTTGGCTCCATTCCTCACTAACTGGATATGACTATTAAATTGGTCCTAAAAAAAAAAAAAAGGATTATTTTTACTGCTGAACTGACTGAGGCTCTCTAGAAAGACAGCACCACCCATTATTAGGAAAACAAAAGGAATAGTAGGATAGGCCCTAAATAGCGATGCAAAAGGCTACCTCCTGACTGCCTGAAGTGTTAAGCACAGACTAACACTGACTGAATGATCACACATAAATACACTTACACGAACATTTTTTTTCATTATCCGAACTCCATTCAGTCTCGTCTCCCACTCCTGTTTGGAACGAACTGTCTCCAGTGTTGGGGGAGTTGACCTTTGAAGAAACCAACAGGAATTTACAGATTTAAAGAAAGTCCTGCTGGACACAGTGACTCACACTTGTAATCCCAGCACTTTGAGACACCAAGGCAGGGGATCACTTGAGCTCAGGGGTTCAAGACCACCCTAGGCAACGTGGCAAAACCCCGTCTCTAAAAAAAGTGTAAAATTAGCTGGATGTGGTGGCTCTCACCTATAGTCCCAGCTACTTGGGAGGCTGAGGTAGGGGGATAGCTTGTGCCCAGGAGGCAGAGGTTACAGTGACCCAAGATGGCACCACTGCACAAAAGAGGGAGACCCAGTCTCAAAAAAAAAAAGCCCAACTCCTAATTCTCTGAGATAGCAAAATAGGAGCTGGCTAATTGACCTTGAGAAAAGAGGCGGGAGCAGGTGTAGGAGAAGCCCAAGATTCTAATTCCTTTGCCTCACTTTAACTCCAGTATCTTTTAAGCCAAGTTTTTGAGAAAGAGAACCAACCACAGTGAGAGGATTCCTGTCTGCCTGAAAATGCCACAGGGGTCCTCTAAGTTCCATGGCAGAAAGAAAAAGAAATGACTATATAGGAAACGAATCTCCAAAGACCACTGTTATGTTTTGATAGGTTAACAGACGCTAGTCATTTTTTACTTGTTAGAGACAGGGTCTCACTGTCGCCTAGGCTGGAGTGCAGTAATGCAATCAAAGCTCACTGTGGCCTTGACTTCCTGGGCAGACAAGTGATCCTCCTGCCTCGACCTCCCAAAGTGCTGGGATTACAGGAGCATGCTATCACATCTGGCTTTAACAGACAGTGTTCGACAAAGCATTAAAAAATACAAAACTATAAAACTGCACAAGGGAAGAGTTAGAGTACAGAAGTTCATCACATGGGAAGAGAAATCACTGTGTAATTTCTATTGCAGTCAGAGACAGCCTTACAATTCCTATGAAGATAGAATAAGTGCCAGACTTGATGGCCTAGGAATTCAAAAACCTAAACAAACAAACAAACTGCAATACAATTAAAGCTGTAGAATGGAAAGGTACCTACTTGAGGTAAGTAAGGTGCAATTCTGCCTCTTTTTCTGCTTCTTCTAGTTTCAGTACCAATAACTCTTTCCGGCTTTCTAGTGATAAGATCTAAGGAAGCCACACACATATAAACACTTTATTAATTTTACATATACAAAGCTACAAATGAAACAGTGAAAACAAATGCTTACTGGCTCTTATTACGATGCCAAAAGTAGATACCATTTGGAAGCCTAAAATTAAGGCTTTCAAGAAATCAGCTGCTCCTCTCACCTCTGCCTTCCAGGCCCGTTCAGTCTCTTCCATAATGTTCCTATTTATTTCACCATCCTGATTCTTGAGTCTATCCAGTTCCATTTCCCACACCTCTCTGTAAGATAAGAAACCACAAAAAAGACTAAGAAAGAAAGATAAGCTTGTTGAGAGACACCAAAGCAAAAGTAAAACCCAAAATTGGTCAACCAAGTATGTTACAGGAAGTCTTACTTTAAGTATTAACTATATTTATTTTTCTTTCTTATTTATTTTTTACTAATCAAAAGAGAGTTAGAGCATAAGTTTCAAATATAGATACAGACAAATAATGTTTAAAGTGGTCTGCCATTGCATAAAGGCACTGTATTTGAAAGTGCCTCATGCCTGTAATCCCAGCATGAGATATTATATAATTCCAGCACAATCAGGAGTTTGAGACTAGCCTGGCCAACATAGTGAAACCCCATCTCTACTAAAAATACACAAATTAGCTGGGCATGGCGGTGCACGCCTGTAATCTCAGCTATTCAGAAGGGAAGGCAAGCGAATCACTTGAATCTGGGAGTCGGAGGTCGCCGTGAGCTGAGATCGCGCCACTGCACTCCTGTTTGGGCTACAAAGTGAGACTCCATCTCAAAAATAAAAAGTAAAAATGTTTATATATCCACTTGCTAAAATAAGGTTACCTAGAGCAGGACAAAGAGTGCATCTTAGAACAAAAGCCCTCCATTGAAGGCAGAACATTCTTCTATGTTCAACAGGATTCAAAATCATTATGGCATTCTGCAGTCTTATTTCCCAACATGTCTTTTAGTATGGGTCCTGAAGAATGTGGGACCAAATACAGGGGTCCACTTGTTTTTTTTATAGACAAGGTCTCACTCTGTTGCCCAGTGCTATGACTTTGATTCACTGCAACCTCAACCTCATGGGCTCAGGCAATCTTCTTGCCTTAGCCTCCCAAGTAGCTGGGACTACAGATGCATGCCACCACCCAAGCCTGGCTAATGTTTATTTTTTGTAGAGACAGGGGTCTCACTTTGTTCTACAGACTGTTCTGAAACTCCTGGGCTCAAGCCATCCTCCCACCTCAGCCTCCCACGGTGCTGGGATGACAGGCTACTTGGCCTGGCCAGAGGCCTACTTAATATTCATCCTTAATAGAGCAAATCACTAGTTTGCTACTAAGCACACTGATGCAAGCTTATTAATTTTAAAATTTTCCTAGCTATAGTAACTATGCTTCAAAAGGAAACAATGTTCTCTTCATACCTCAGGACTTCTCATTTTCCTTGGTTACCTCCCTCTTACATGCTTTCCCCTCACTCAGCATTAGAGTGACCAACAGTCCTGGTTTGCCCAGTACTGAGGGATTTCCCAGGATGGATGACTTTCAGTGCTAAAACTGGGATGGGTGATCACCCTACTCAGAACTGAACAGGCCATTAAGCAACACAGCCATTAAAGGAATTTCCTTATATTAAATTTGATTGTGGTAAGTTTTATAGCTGGAAGCCCAGATTACCAGAATATGATAAAAATACTGAATTATCTCTGCTACATTTTAAAAAGGTAAAAATAAGAAAAGCTTGGGAAGAGTTACATCTTATTTTTTCTTTGGAGACAGATTCTCACTCTGTTGCCCACGCTGGAGTGCAGTGGCATGATCTAGGCTCACTGCAACCTCTGCCTCCCGGGTTCAAAAGATTCTGCTGCCTCAGCCTCCCGAGTAGCTGGGACTACAGGCATGTGTCACCATGCCCAGCTAATTTTTTGTATTTTTAGTAGAGACGGGGTTTTACCGTGTTAGCCAGGATGGTCTCAATCTCCTGATCTCGTGATCCGCCCTCCTCGAACTCCCAAAGTGCTTGGATTACAGGTGTGAGCCACTGCACCCAGCCAAGAGTTAAATCTCAAGAAAAATGTTCCCACTTTTCTGTTTTTTTTGTTTTTGTTTTTGTTTTTGAGATGGAGTCTCTGTCGCCCAGGCTGAAGTGCAGTGGTGCGATCTGGACTCACTGTAGTCTCCACCTCTAGAGTTCAAACGATTCTCCTGCCTCAGCCTCCCGAGTAGCTGGATTACAGGCACCCGCCACCATGCCCAGCTAATTTTTTCTTTTGTACTTTTAGTAGAGATGGGGTTTTGCCATGTTGGCAAACTCCTAGTCTGAGGTGATCCACCCACCTCGTCCTCCCAAAGTGCTGGGATTACAGGCATGAGCCACCGTGCCTGGCCTCCACTTTTCTTCAGTGAGAGAAACTTTCATTCCCCTTCTGTTTTTGTAGTAACCTTACATATATGAAAGGGAGCAATTTGCTTAACAGAAGTATATGAGGCCCTTTCCTCTCACATATTCTTGCTTTTGACCCAATTCTCCATACATCCCTCGTTCTCTATTTCATGTATAGGGAGGGAAGGGGTGTGTATGTGTGTGTGTGTTACACACTTATTCATTCAATCTCTGATATTGTCGCCTCTCTATTGACAAGGTCTATTCACCTAATAGAAATGAGAAGTAGGTGGGCATTTTCTGCCTTAATTTCCAGGTATTGTCTTCCCAAAATTAACTTCCTAGCAGAGAACACATTCTCTAGTAATTTTGGTTTTTATTTTGAGACTGTCACCCAAGCTGGAGTGCAGTGGCGGGATCCTGGCTCACCGCAACCTCCACCTCCCAGGTTCAAGTAATTCTCCTGCCTCAACCTCTGAAGTAGCTGGGACTACAGGTACGTACCAGCATGTCTGGCTAATTTTTGTATTTTTAGTAGAGCCAGGGTTTTAACATGTTGGCCAGGCTGGTCTCAAACTCCTGACCTCAGTGACCCACCGGCTTCAGCCTCCCAAAGTGCTGGGATTACAAGTGTGAGCCACCACACCCAGCCTAGTAATTCTTTAGACAAAAATTTGATCGGTAGCTGTGTTTTCCGCTATAACACATATTCCCTCCATTCCAAAATATATGAAGAATCAGAATGCTCTTACCATAAAAATATGTAAAATACATTACAGAGTCAATCCATCTAGCTTGCTATTCACTCTGACAATGGGATAATTGTAAGAAAACAGGACAGTTGCCTTCTGTGACTGGAGCTGTCACTGAAGATTATGGATGCTGACTGAACATCTCTAACTTTCATTAAATACATTGTCAACTACAAATATAAACTTCTATTAGAAAAATCCTCTTATGTCAATGGTGACATTCCACATATTCACATATTCCTATGGGCAAAAAGGCCACAGGAAAATATTTTTGCCCACATTTACCTCACTGGGATCTAACAAAAGGAACTACTCGCAACAATAGCAAAAATTGTTAAGAAATTATTTTCTTTTTTTTAGAGAGAGGGTTTTACTGTATTGTCCAGGCTGGAGTGCATTGGCATGATCATAACTCACTACAACCTTGAACTCTGGAACTCCCACTTCAACCTCCTGAGTAACTAGGACTATAAGCACGGATCATCATGCCCAGCAAATTTTTTAATTTTTTGTAGAGACAGAGTCTCACTACATTGCCCAGGCTGGTCTGGAACTCCTGACCTCAAGTGATCTTCCTGAATTGATCTCCCAAAGCTCTGGCATTATAGGCATGAGCCACTGTGCCCAGCCTTGTTCCAGTTCTGAGGGGTAATGCTTTCAACTTTTCTCTCTTCAGTGTGATGGTAGCTGTGGGTTTGTCATACATGGTTTTTATTATTTTGAGGTATGTTCCTTCTATGCCTAGTTTGTTGAGGGTTTTTACCATACAGGGATGCAGGATTTTATCAAATGCTTTTTCTGCATCTATTGAGATGATCGTATGGTTTTTGTTTTTAATTTAGTTTACACGGTGAATCACATTTATTGACTTGTGTATGCTGAGCCATCCTTGCATTACTGGGATGAAACCCACTTCATTGTGGTGAATTATCTTTTTGATATGCTGTTCAATTTGGTTTTGCTAGTATTCTGTTGAGGATTTTTGCATCTATGTTCATCAGGGATACCAGTCTGCAGTTTTCTTTTTTTGTTGTGTCCCTTCCTGGCTTTGGTATCAGGGTGAGACTGGTTTTGCAGAATGAGTTAGAGAGGATTCCTTCCTTCTTGATCTTCTGGAATAATTTCAGTAGGATTGGTATCAGTTTTTTGAATGTCTGGTAGAATTTGGCTGTGAATCCACCTGGACATGGGTTTTTTTGGTTGGGAGATTTTTTAAATTACTGATTCAATCAAACTACTTGCTATTGGTCTATTTCTCCCTGGTTCAAGCATGGGGATTCCAGGAATTTATCCATTTCATCTAGGTTTTCCAGTTTGTATACATATAAGTGTTCATAGTAGTCTCAGATGACCTTTTATATTTCTGTGGTATCAGTTATGATATCTCCACTTTCATTTTTGACTGGGATCTAACAAAAGGAACTACTTGCAGCAATAGCAAAAATGGTTAAGAAATTATTTTCTTATTTTTTTTTTTAGAGAGAGGGTTTGAAGTTTATTTGAATTCCTCTTGCAGCTAATGTAGCTAGTGGTCTATCATTTTTGTTTATCGTTTCAAAGAAACAACTTTTAATTTTATTGATCCTTTGTATTTTTTTGGTTTCAATTGTGCTTAGTTCTGTTCTCTGTTATTTCTTTTCTTCTGCTAGCTTTGGGTTTGGTTTCTTCCTGTTTATTTAATTCCTTGAGGTATGATATTAGGTTGTCAATTTGTGATGTCTTTGTGATGCAGGCATTTGGCACTCTAAACTTCCCTCTTAGTACTGCTTTTGCTGTATCTGAGATTTTGATAACTTCTCTCACTGTTATCAATCATTTCAAAAAAACTTTTAATTTCTATGTGATTTCATCATTAACTCAAAGATCATTCAGGAGCAGGTTGTTTAATTTCTAATTTTTATAGGTTTGAGAGTTCCTCTTCGAATTGATTTCTAGTTTTATTCTGCTGTGGTCTGAGAAAATACTTGCTATTATTTCAATTTTAAAAATATATTGATTTGTTTCGTAGTCTATCACATGGCCTATTTTTAAAAATATGCCACTAGGCCAGGTGCAGTGGCTCATACCTATAATCTCAGCACTTCTGAAGGCTGAGGTGGGTGGATTACTTGAGGTCAGGAGTTCGAGACCAGCCTGGCCAACAAGGCAAAACCCCGTCTCCACAAAAAAAAATACAAAACTAGCCAGACATCATAGCACATGCCTGTGGTCCAGCTACTTGGGAGGCTAAGGCAGAAGAATTGCTTGAACCCAGGAAGCGGCGGTTGCAGTGAGCCGAGATCATGACATTGCACTCTGGCCTGGGCAGTACAGTGAGACTCTGTCTCAAAAAAAAAAAAAAATGCTAGGTGTGGTGGCTCACACCTGTAATCCCAGCACTTTGGGAGACCAAGGCAGGCGGATCATGAGGTCAGGAGATCGGGACCATCCTGGGCAATTTTGTCTCTACTAAAAACACAAAAAATTAGCTGGGCATGGTGGCATGCGCCTATAGTACCAGCTACTCCGGAGGCTGAGGCAAGGGAATTGCTTGAACCCAGGCAGCGGAGTTTGCAATGAGCTGAGACCGCGCCACTGCATTCCAGCTGGGTGACAGAAGACGACTCTGTCTCAAAAAAAAAAAGTGTGGGCTAGGCGTGGTGCCTCACGCCTGTAATCCCAACACTTTGGGAGGCTGAGGCGGGCGGATCACGAGGTCAGGAGATCGAGACCATCTTGGTCAACATGGTGAAACCCCGTCTCTACTAAAAATACAAAAAACTTAGCTGGGCGTGGTGGCACTCGCCTGTAGTCCCAGCTACTCGGGAGGCTGAGGCAGGAGAATTGCTTCAACCCTGGCGGTGGAGGTTGCAGTGAGCCAGGGTCACGCCACTGCACTCCAGCCTGGCGCCTGGTGACGGAGTGAGACTGTGTCTCAAAAAAAAAAAAAATGTGATCCATGTACTGATGACAAGAATGTATATTCTACAATTTTGAGGCAGAATGTTATATAAACATCTGCTAGAGTTCAGTTTAAGTCCAGTTTCTTTGCTGGCTTTCTACATCGATGATCTGTTTAGCACTATCAGTGGACTGTTGAAGTGCCCCACTATTACTGTACTGCTATTTATCTCTTAAGTCTAGTAGTATTTATATTATGAATTCAGAAGCTCTAGTGTTATGTGCATACATATTCAGGATTAGGCAAAAAGAACAAATCTTGGCCGGGTGCAGTGGCTCATACCTATAATCCTAGCACTTTGGGAGACCAAGGTGGGAGGACTGCTTTAAGCCTAGGAGTGTGAGACAGGCTGGGCAACATGGTGAAAACCCACCTCTACAAAAATAGAAAAATATTAGCCAGGCATTGGTGGCTCACGCCTGTAGTCCCAGATGCTTGGGAGGCTGGGGCTGGAGAATCACTTGAGCCCAGGAAGTAGAGGTTGCAGTGAGCTGAGATGGTACCACTGCAGTCCAGCCTGGGCAACAGAGTGAGACCCTATCTCAAAAAAAAAAAAAAAAGAACAAATCTAGAGGTATCACATTATCCGACTTCAAATTATACTACAAGGCTATAGTAACCAAAACAGCATGAAACTGGTATAAAAATAGACATACCGACCAATGGGACAGAATAAAGAACGCTGAAATAAAGCCAAATACCTCTAACTAACTGATATTCAACAAAGCAGACAAAAACATACACTGGGGAAAGGAAAGTAGTCAATAAATTGTGCCAGGAAAATTGGATGGCCTCAAGCAGAAGAATAAAACTGGATCCCTATCTCTCTCGCCATATACAAAAATTAACTCAAGACGGATTAAGACTTAAATGTAAGACCTAAAGCATAAAAATTCTGGTTGGGGGTGGGGGGAGAAAGAAAAAAAAAAAAAGAAAAACAACTCTAGAAGAAAACCTAGGAAAAAACTCTTCTGAACACTGGACTAGGCAAAGAATTCATGACTAACATCCCAAAAGCAAATGCAACAACCACACACAAAAAAGTACATGGCTCTTAATTAAACTAAAAAGCTTCTGGCCTGAAAAGAAATAATCAACAGAGTAAGTACATAACCTAGAGAATGAAAGAGAATATTTGCAAACTATGCATTTGACAAAGAATATGCACAATCTACAAAGTATTCAAATAAATCAGCAAGAGAAAAGCAAATCATTCCATTAAAAAGTGGGCAAACTGGCCTGGGCCTGGTGGCTCACTTTTATGATCCCAGCACTTTGGGAAGCTGAGGTAGGTGGATCACTTGAGGCCAGGAATTTGAGACCAGCCTGACCAACATGGTGAAACCCTGACTCAACTAAAAAAATATATATAAAAATTAGCCAGGCATGGTGGCACACATCTGTAACCACAGGTACTTGGGAGGCTGAGGCAGGAGAATCACTTGAACCAGGGAGGTGGAGGTTGCAGTGAGCTGAGATCGTGCCACTGCACCCCAGCCTGGGTGACAGAGCAAGGCTCTGTCTCAAAAAAAAAAAAAAAAAAAAAAGTAGGTAAATACCATGAACAGACATTTTTTAAAAGAAGGTATAACAAGGGTCGAGACACATTAAATAATGTTAAACATCACTAATCATCATGGAAATGGAAATTAAAACCACAATGAAATACCATCTTACCACAGTCAGAATGACTATTACTAAAACAACAACAACAACAACAACAACAGATATTGGAGGGGACGCAGTGAGAATAGAATGCTTATATATTGTTGTTGGGAATGTAAATTAGTATAACTTCTAGGGAAAACAGTATAGAGATTTCTCAAATAACTAAGTACCTACCAAAGGAAAAGAAGTCATTGTATCATAAAGACACCTGTACTTGTATGTTTGTCAAAGCACAATTCACAACTGCAAAGAAGGCCAGGCATGGTGGCTTCTGCCTGTAATCCTAATGCTTTGAGAAGCCAAAGTGGGAGGATTGCTTGAACTGAGGAGTTTGAGACAAGCCTGAGAAACATAGTGAGACCTTGTCTATACAAAAAATTTAAAAATTAGCCAGGCATAGTGCAGTGCACCTGTAGACCTAGCTACTCAAGCAACTGAGTTAGGAGGATCACTTGAGGCCAGGAGCTGAAGGCTGCAGTGAGCTATGATCACACCACTGCACTCTACTCTGGGTGATGGAGCAAGACCTTGTCTCTAAAAATAAACAAGAAAGCAATTGCAAAGATACGGAATCAACCTAAGGGCCCAACAACCAGAGTGGATAAAGAAAATGTAGTATGCACATATACCATGAAATGCCACTCAGCCATAAAAAGAACAAAATTATGTCTTTTATAGCAACTTGGATGGAACTGGAGGCTTTTATCATAAGTGAAGTAACTCAGGAAGGCATGTTCTCATTTATAAGTGGGCGCTAAGCTATGAGTCCACAGGGACATACAGAGTGGTATAATGGACACTGGAGACTCAGAAGGAGGAAGAGTGAGAGGGGGGTAAGGGTTGAAAAGTTATCTATAGGGTACAATGTACACTATTTGGGTGACAGGTACCCTAAACTCCAGACTTCACCATTACACAATTCATTCATGTAACCAAAAACCAGTTGTACCCCTAAACCTATAGAAGTTTTTAAAAAAAATTTAATATAAATTGTGCATCCCTAAACTGAAAATTAAAAATCTAAAGTGTCCCAAAATCTGAATTTTTTTTTTTGAGATGGAGTCTCATTCTGTCACCCAGGCTAGAGTGCAGTGGCTTGATCATGGCTCACTGCAACCTCCACCTCCCGGGTTCAAGTGATTCTCCTGCCTTAGCCTCCTGAGTAGCTGGGATTACAGGCGCGTGCCACCACGCCCAGCTAATTTTTGTATTTTTAGTAGAGATGGGGTTTCACAATGTTGGTCAGGCTGGTCTCAAACTCCCAACCTCGTGATCTGCCTGTCTCGGCCTCCCAAAGTGCTGGGATTACAGATGTTGAGCCACCACACTCGGCCCAAAATCTGAAACTTTTAAGTACCAACATGATGCTCCAAAATATAAAAAAACGCTCATTAGAGCATTTCAGCTTAGGAATGCTGAACCAGTAGGTATAATGCATAAAAAAATCAGAAATCCAAAATACTTTTGATCCTAAGCATTCTGACAAGGAATATTCAACCTGCATAATGCCTAGCACATAAGAAGTCTCCAAAAACTTTTCTTTTTTTTGGAGATGGGAGTCTCACTCTGTCGCCCAGGCTGGAGTGCAGTAGTGTGATCTTGGCTCACTGCAACCTCTGCCTCCTCCCAGGTTTAAAAAATTATCTGCCTCAGCCTCCCGAGTAGCTGGTACTATATGCACCGCCACCACGCCTGGCTAATTTTTGTATTTTTAGTAGAGATGAAGTTTCACCATCTTCGCCAGGCTGGTCTTGAACTCCTGACCTCATGATCCACCCACCTCAGCCTCCCAAAGTGCTGGGATTACAGGCGTGAGCCACCGCGCCCAGCCACATATCTTTTTAATACTCCATGTGATAAAATTCTGCATGCCAAAGTACTTGAGGAAAAGCACTGGTGAAATTGTCTGAATTGTGAACTGAACAAGCCTATTTTCATGGAACATCATTTTTACTTAACAGAATAACCAAAAGACAAACTAAGGTTACTGTAAACTTGACTATTTGTCGTATGTGTTCTTGAATAAAGCAATTCTGTTACTTCAAAGAAAACAACTGACGGTGCTTATTGCCAACAACAAAATTCAAACTCTCAAGTGAAAATTAGAATTTTCGCAAGTCTGTGCCTGTCACTGTCAAGCTTGAGGGCTTCTCACTACTTAGACTATTCTGATGAGATCAATCATGATATAAACAAATACTATTCTTTAAATAGTGTATAATAAACTACTTCAACACTTGGAAGATCTGTGTAACTCTGACATAATATTTTTCCAAATTATCAATCCACCATGTTACCAAATCAACTGTGAGACCCACTCAGAACTACAAAGTTGGTATAAGGATTATTTTTATGGTGAAGACATTTGAGATTCAACAAATACAGAAAAAAGGCTTCTTGGAGCTTCACTTATCTAACTAAAAGCAGCAACTTCTGGGAAGTCAGGCTGTCATAAATTCTTCTTCAAGGCAGATCTACTCACAGAAGGAAGAATGCAAATAAAACCTACCACAAATCCATTTTCCAAGTGAGTTCTATGGCCCTAAAGGTGATGGAAAATCACTTTTATAGACAAACGTTATCACAAACTTTCTTATCTCCTGTTTGTTCTCCTGAAAACTGGAGGTAAGAAAAAGTTCTGGCTGGGCTTGGAACTTTTAGTCCCAGCTACTTGGGAGGCTGAGGCAGGAGGGATTACACGCCTGTAATCCCAGCACTTTGGGAGGTCAAGGTGGACGGATCACCTGAGGTCAGGAGTTCAAGATCAGCCGGGCTAACGTGGTGAAACCCGTCTCTACAAAAATACAAAAATTAGCTGGGCATATT